>MU883201.1:0-10802 GCA_036418205.1 Ostertagia ostertagi
AGATTAAAAACGTATACAATCGACTTAACATTCTTTATAGGGACGAATTTTTGATCTGAAAGAAATTTGGAAAGTTTTACGAGAACATCTGGAATGGAATTAATGAGGAAATACCTTTGTTGGACAACCAATGAGGAAAATTTGTGGGTAGCGCGAAATCCAACACTGTATAGAGCCATGGTTTCTTGGAATGAATCAAGAAAGGCAAATATGTTTCGTTTAAACTAGATTGTTAGCTTCGTTCAATGATTATTAGAATGAACTGATATGTTGTGCTCTGGAAATGGTTTTGTTGAGGGTTTATTACTGAACCGTGCACTTACTCTCACCGGACCTAATATGAAACCCCTCCCCCCACCAGGGTCAAGCATGCGTTGAAGAACCCTCGACAGGTCGACATGGGGGAAGGTCGTATTTGGCCCGCTAGGAAGAAGGGGTTGAGACGAATTGATGCAGTAGTATCATCAATGTCGGAGGACAATCAAGGATTATCGATGGTGTGCAAGCTTGGCCAGAGGAATTCCAATAACTGTGCTATTCTATCAACATGAATTTTTCGTGGCCAAAGGGGTCCGCTTAGTATTAGCTACCCCAGTGATTCATTACGACAAGCTTAAATAATCCGAAATTTGCACGTTTACCGACAGATATTTTATCTTTCAAATGAGTCCACCAACATGAAAGGATGTGAAGCACACGGCGCGTCCCAGAGTGGACCAGTCAGGGAATCACGGCTCTCTGAATATAAAAATCTAGATTCACGAAAAATCAAGAGGGTTCTGAAAGGGGCCGTGTACAATGGCAGGGACAAATCCTACTACCACTCAAGAAGAATGCAGTTTCAGCGTCAAATTAGTAAACATATAATTGTAAAATTAAAAGTTGCTGAACAATTTTACACTTGTTGGAAAGAAAAAAAGCTTGTGGATTCCGAATCTGCTCCTACTTTTGTACATAATCGCCCCTGAAAGGAGCTATAGTCGTTGAAATAGTGCCAATGCAGCGAAAAAGTACCTTTCGGCGGTACTCGGGCAAAAATCCTCACGTGGCCAATTTTGAATTATCGACGGGTACCTGAGGAGATCCATCACGCAAGAAGGCAGAGTGAGCGGACGAGTCGCAGCGCGTGCTGTGCGATGTAGGACGTACAATGGTACATTCTATTTAACTTGACGCGAAATCACTACAGTACGCGCTGCAACTCGTCCGCCTACGCTGCCTTGTTGGCGCGCGACGGGCCTCATGTCGGATACCAAAATCTTCTTGTTTAACAGCTATGTTAACTTTGTAGAAATGTCGAATTTGAAGGAAGTTATGGCTTTGGAAATTGTAAAAACTCGTGCTCATCATGAATTTTCCTCGTTAATCAATCTAAATTTGTTATTTCTTATTAATTTTTGTAATTTCAACACTGTTTAGAAAGAGCTCTTCACAAAACTTCCAAATCTGCTTTCAGATTGAAAATTCGTCATATTTGAAGAAAGTTATAATCATTTGAATATTTGTTCAAATTTCAATAGTAAATAAGCTGCTCCACGGTCAACGCCAAAGTCCAGTCAACACACAGCTGGCTAAGGCGTTTACAAGGCCTCAATCAAAAGGTGACGTGTATAGGAAGCATACTCTGTGTAGTACTTACGTAAACCTTTATAAGGAAATAAATAAAGAAGAAATGATTCATAGAATGCCATTTTTAGAAAATATTTCGTCCTTTTCTTCTCCATTTGTTGGCAGGATTCATTGTTGATGATTTTTCTTTGAATTTCTTTCTTGCTGAACGACTTTTATGGTGGAGGGTTGCTAGCAGGATTTCCTTTGGTGAAAGGTTCTTGGGAAGGCTAAACAAGTTTTTCATACTTCGGCATGGGAGGAAAGTCGTTTCATGGACTTCGGCTGCTTGGAGGAGGCAGGGGGAGGAGGAAGGGCCTTTTTTTGAACTCTCCAGGCAGGACGCTCTGCCCTACCCCTCGTCGAGAATTCCTCAGTGCACGTCTGACCCTGCTTGTAAGCAGGGTTGTGACAAGTACCAGCGGGGGAGGGTCGGGGGGACCCCCCCTCTCCTCCACCCCCCAGAGAAGGTACAGAATGTTGCAGTGGAAATATATTTGGATAAAATAGAGGGAAAATGAGGGAAAAGTAAAGGGATGTAGGGAATTTTTACGGTTCCATAGTAGTTACCCCCCCGCTCGACGGTGTTTTCGAGGGAAAAAGAAGCTGTGAAGAAGGGGTCGTATGAAATCTCTCATGAAGGAGGGGGTCGTAAAAAATTTTTCAAAAGGTCCCAACGGTAGGGTTGACCCTGCTTATAAGTCATATCTGAAGGAAATAAAAAGAGGCTCACCTTCTCTCGAGCGGGTGAAAGATCGCGTAAACCGCAGACCACTCCCGAGGTGGCAGTCTTAGACTCTCTTTCTGAAATTCGAAACGGACTGCGAAAAGTTTCGAAACTCTATTAGGTGAAGTTTCGGATTTTATACGTTGCTTCTGGACTATCTCCTAAAAGACAAGAGAAAAGGATTTCTATGGGGAGTGCAAGCCCCCACTCCCGTCGCAGGGTCGACTAGCGTTATTACTCTTACGAACTTTCCAATACCTTCCCTTTGAAAATGTCTTGATACGACTCCCCACCCTTCCTGGGAGGGTCCAAGGGCAGTTGTCAGCCAGGAGGATTGGTGATGCAGCGTTTTATAGTGTAATCTGGTTTTGTGGTTTAATCTGTACACTACTTCATTCAAAAGGCTTCCTCTTAGACGCACGCACAAAGTATGTGCTTGTGTCGAGACTCTCGTGCGTTCGTTGCCATCTGCCCCGTAATTCCTCTTGGAGACGTTTGTATGTAAACCTCTGATGTATCAAAAGTATGCTTGTGGCATAATACCATTTCTGGAACGCAAATGAAAACAAAAAGCAGATCGAGAGGAATAGGCGTCAACTTCACAGAATAGATAAAGCTTACAATCATCAGGATGATAGCAATTCAAGCTAACAAAGCTTTCAAGGCCGAAGCTTTGGAAGAATTAGGATTCTTCAAATTCTTCTCCATTTCGAGACATCATGCCCAATGCATAATAAACGATCGAAAAAAAAATGGCGCACCGTGCTTCAGGGGGTAGGGGGCAGCTTGTAGGAGGGCCACTAAGGGTTAAACTTACACAGAGGAACGAACTCCAGATAGAATGAAAATTTGCTAATGCAGCCCGCAATCTCTTCTCCTTTGAGATCTAGTCATAAAACTAAGCGTTTTCGTAACCCTGGCACAACATGCAATATTAGGACCTGCCCGCCCCCTTTCCTAGAGCTTACTTATAAAGTAAAAAATGAAACTTCAGTGGAACTCGCGCTTGCCTCATCAATGGTCATAAACGCCTTGAAATTTGGGGAGTTGCGACGTGGGAGGAAAAATGAGAAATTTCGAGTTACTTTCTTACCAAAAGTACTCAATGCTTTTCAAGCTCATTTAATATAGAAAAATATCACAATAGTGTTTTTCCGGTGCACAATATTTTTCAACCTTCGGACGATCACAAATTTCTTCGAACTCAATATTTCGTAAGCTGAGACCAGCGTAAGTAACTGCAAGATTCGAGTTTCCAAAAATCACTCCTTAATCTATTCAAAAAATACGAAGTTGATACCTTTTTCGGAGGGACTTCAAAGAAGGTTCCTTGATATGAGTCGGAAGAAGGGGAACATGCTAGCGAAAAGCAGGCCGTCCCCTAAGAGGGTGGAACTACACGCGTTTCGCAGCTAATGGTCAGCTCCCTGTGGCCTAACAGGCATGTACCCGCGCTCCTGCGTGTTCACCCCATCGCCGTCCGACTCTAGCAGGTATCGGACAAGGGAAACATTGACAGTTCACGACCATCATCCCTTTCACATTCACAGAAAATCTATTCAGTAGAACTTCACCCCCAAGCGCCACTACTTACCAGGAATTCTCAGAACTTTTCGCGTCCACTCCTGTCTCTTTTCATCTTTCCACTTCTTGCTAAAGGTCGCTCTGGACCCTGGAAACTCTGAAAATGTGAGACAGCATGAAATGGTTCAGATGGCTGAATGAGAAGGAACTATAGGAGCTGAAAACCATCAATACCTAGAGCAAATGCCCATGCAAAATTATAGAACTGTTAAAATGTAACAGAGGTGCGCAAATAACAACAGTGGTGATCTAGTGTGTTCTTCCTTACTTATCCCCGAGACTGAAATCAGGTGGAAACTATTCGCCGATTTCTCCGACCTTTGCGTCGTTTTCAAAAGGAACCTCAATATGAAGATTCCTTTCAAAGTACTAACTGCAGCGATGGAACCTTAGCTTATCTAGTAACGCGAAGTGTTGGCTGAATCATGTTTCCACTCACCAACCTCTGACAGAGGTAAAGCGAGTATAACAACGAACCATGCCGAGTTTGCAAGATGAGAGACTGGAGTCCACTCTAGAGAGTGTCATAAAGTGTCATAAATAATGAGCCCCAAAAAATAAATTAGTAGCTGGAAAACAATCTACTAAGCAGAAGCTCATTTTGTCGTGGATGCTGTAATGCAACAATCGCAGATGGAATCGATATTCGACTGCGATATGTTGCGAAACCTCTCAGTTAAACTGGGAATTTCAGCGTCAGGATACTGTTCTCAAAGCATTATGAAATCCCCGTCGGAACATGGTTTATCCGTGCGAAAATCCTTTTCCCTAGGAAATGACTAGCTGAAGCGGGAATGCAGTTAGGGATTTTGATGGAGGAGAGAGTGGATGCTCATTGCGCAGCGAACTGTCGCTTTCAGTACCACGTATAGAGACAGATTTCGACGCATTCAACTTTCTCAAAATCAAAAGGCACAGACGTGATCAAAACATCTCTATTCGTCTCCAGGGTCAAGCGAGGTGTCGAGGAAAACTTGCAAAAACCCAATCTCTTCCTCTGGTGAGCTTCTCATGCACACTCTCCTCTGCGTACAGGCGGCGGATGAAGGTTGCTTTTGCGAGTCGCAGGGTCAACCGTCACGTTGGACCAATTTCGAAAATTTTACGACCCCCTCCTTTTAGCGAGTCTCGATACGACCCCCCCCCCAAACACTTATTATGTACTGTACACTTGGTGATTGTGTGTGTTTGCGTACTACTTCGTACTACTACTTCGAGCGTTACATAAGATTGAGCGATTGAGCGCGATAGCGTCGCGTTTGCATTGGCGCGCACAATCTTCCCTCAGCCCAGCGCGGATAGACCGAGGCAGACTACTAATTTTCAAATGAGTGTAATTCTGTTCAACCTCAATATTTTTCAAAACGCCAAGTAGATTTGTAATCTACGAGACTGCTAGTTTCAGAAAACTACCACGTTTATGCAGTATCTCCAGAACTCTTTTAGTTATGGGGTAGAGAATTAAGAATTCACAGAAATGCGCACTTCTTCATTTGAAAGGTTGTAATTTTTTCAAATAAGAAAGTGTGAGAAGTGGTAAGAAAATTTTGGAAACTCTAGATTGTTTTCTTTCTAAAAAGTACTCAACTTTTGTGAAGTTTCATTTCTCAAAAAAAATCGCACCCGTTGGACCGTTTTTCGTGCACAACCGGCTTTAGATTCAACCTTTTGCAATTCTTGTCCCCCTGGAAAAACTAGAAGGTTAGAGCTTTCTAACGAATACTTGAACTCTTTTCAAAATTGATGGAGTCAAAAAATCGCCCCGTTGGACCGTTTTGGGGAAATCGCGGACCGATTTTTGGCAGAGCGCTGGTTTTTTGGCTTTGAACTGTTATAACTTTCTTCAGATTGAACTTTTTGCAGTTCTTGTCCCCCTGGAAGAAACTAGAAGGTTAGAGCTTTCTAATGAATACTTGAACTAGTTTCCACAATGACCCGTTCAAAAAATCGTCCCGTTGGACCGTTTTTTTCATGAATTTTCGGAGCTACTCTCCTGAAAACGCAGGTTTTCAACACTTAAACACTGACAACTGTCTTCAAACTCAATTTTATCGGGAATAATGATACCGTGACATCGCACGAGCTTTGTGCTTCATTAGAGATGCTGAACCTTTTCAAAGAAGTTGCCGACAGGCAAATATTTTTGTTCCCAAACTTTTCTCTGTTGCCTAGCCTTTAGCAGTCGACTCATCCCAAGCGGTCACTCTTTTACTAACATAGGTTCAGTTTGAGGCATTTGTTTCTCCTCAGAAGCATATTTCTGTACGTGAACAGTCACATATGGACACTACTGCAGTAGACTCTTCTGCTCTGAGGTGCGCCATGCACTCGTTTGTGGTTGTAAGTTAGAGAAGCACTTGAAAGTTATGCCTCTCAACTACGTATTGCGACGTTGACCTTTGCGAATACGACCCCCTTTTGGTCGGCCGAATACGACCTCCTCGTTGGACTTTGTCCAACGGACGATTGACCCTGTTTGCGACGCAGGCGTTGACGTTGGAGTTGCCTTAACCCATTGCGGACCGCGTGCTTGCACCATGTGCACGCCACCACGCGGAGAAGAATAATAATCTTCGATTTTTTCAGCATTTTGCTAAGTTACAAAATCAGCAGTTTACTTTTTCAGACACAGGATATATCAAATACTTGCGTACTGGTTAAATTTTCGATAGATTATTGGCCACTGATAAAAGAGATGACAAAAACCTACCGAGGTGCAGCTTATAACGGCGGTCCGCAATGGGTTAACTACTGAAGAACACGTATTCAAATGGTCATAGCATTTCTTAGCATTTCTCACAGTGAAAGGATTGGAAATTTTTCACAAGTTCTTTCTGAAAACATTCATATTGTGGAGATACTGAGAGGTAGCCGTCAGGAACAAACAGCGAGGAAAATTCAAAGAGCATGTTTTTAGACATTCAAGAGCCATAACTTTTTCGATTGCAACGTTTTGGAAAAAATTAATCGAAAGTTGTGAACTAGAGGCTCTGCTCTACTGAACATTATTTTAAGCGACTTGATACCTCCAGTATGTCAAAAAATTCTTTAAGGATCTTTGCCCATGTGCCGCCGAAAGTTCTCCTTTGTTGCACTGTCACTCTTTTAATACATTGACGACAGCCCAGACTTCGGCTATTTTCTCCATGCGGGGCATGAAAGATTTGGCGGGCCCGACCTACTTGAAACTTAAAATTGAAAAGTAGCAAAACAGTACAATGCTAGTCGGGGAGGAAGTGCTTCCGGCGAAGACGAACTGCTTGCTGCACTCTCTCAGCTATAATGGTGATAGATAGCCCGTGTACAACGAAGATACGCGAGTCATGGAGAGCATAGCCAGTTCGGGGGATGGTCAGGAGGGATACGGTCGGGCAATTCCACATGACATGCACGAAATGCTGGAATGTCCATGTTCAAAACATCTCGTCGGGTAAATGGCTTCCGAACTGAAACTGGTCAGTTCACTGCTGAACGTTGAGCGTAATACACTGCAAGTCTATTGCCCTCCACACGACATAAGTTGGAAGTCACTAAATTTTCAAAAGGAGTCAAGGGAAGGGTGTTTAGGATGCTGCGCAACTGTGTTGAAGAACTAGGCTCTCCTGTGGAAGCTCAAAAAGGCTTAGCGCTGTAGTAGATGTGGAATGTTCCTTTTTGTCGACTGTTCCAATAAAATACACGAATCATGTCGTCTGTAGAATTGTAATTAGCCGACATTATTGTATCTTATTGTTGTTTTATGTTTTGCTTTATTTGCTTGTTTATTTCAAAATAAAAGTCGAAGATTAAACTAGACTGATAATATAGTGAGGCTTAGAAAGCTTGCTCTGACCAACCCTTCATAATTATGATAATGTATTGTTTCTAGAAGTAACGAAGATTTCGTAAGGAGTCGGACATTTGCGACAAAAATGGTTGCCTAGATGCTGACGCGCGTGCGCGTCAACTTGTCGTCAACGTTTTAATGACCATTGTCCCTTCATTATCAAGTTTGTACCATGAACACAGCTTAGTAATTAAAAAGCCTCCCGCTTTTCAAGAGAATCAAGAGTTCCTGCAAGGAGCCATCTTTGAACAGTCTCTTCTGAGGACCTCTTAGTGCCTCCAAAACTCTCTATTGCAGTGAACTGGAACTGAAATTGCTCAGGAAGTTGTCGTGCATTCGACATTCAACAATTCTGGCACGACCGGGATCTAACATCCGTTGCACAAAGGGCGGGGAGGAGGAGGGGGGGGGCGTCGCTAGGTCAAGGGAGGAGGGGTCGTACGTTCCAGCCACAAAGTTTGAAGGTACCAAGGCATGGCAAAGAAGGACGAATTTTCAACTACCACTGCGAGCATTGACCACAGGCGACTGAATGAAGCATTTCACAATAGTACATAGATCTTGTTGGATCACTTCATATTCCAGTGATGCGATCGAAAAGTTTTTACAGAGAAACCTAAAGGTTCTCAGACCAAATCAAGGAGGAGAGTGGAGCAAATTTGGCGGATTGAGGTTATTGTCCTAATTGAAGACTCTGGCAAAGGAATCGTTTCCACATGAAACTTTGCGGGAAAGTCTAGCATATGCCATAGAGCACTGCTCCTAGATTTTGAAGGACTTTATTGCTCCTCATCAAAATAATTTTGAAAAAGCTTGGCGTTTGAAGTGTGAACACTCGCGTTTCAGGAGAATGGCCTTGAAGGCAAGCCCAGGGTTAGCCCAACTAGTAGGAAGGATACTGTGGAAGAACTTATATTAGGTCGCAACGAAAGTCCTGGCGCATTTCTTCAAAGTCCTGACAAACGGCTGCGCATTAACCTGGAGGGGAAATTTTTTAACCATATACAGGAATGGTAACATCCCTTCATATTTCCGAGTCTCACCTCCTGCAGGCCTTTTGGAGCCTGGAAAATGCCATAAGTTTCTACCCATGTACGCCACTGACTTCTTTGCGAATTTTGTATGGGACACACAGCGAGCGAAGCCTGCCGCAAAATATGCTCTGTGGAAGTAGGGGGAGTGGTAAGTGAAAAAACCTGCCAACTTTGGTTCAGAAGGCTCCGCGAAGGAAACTACAACCTCGAAGATGGACGCCCAACGAAAGTTAATTTCGAACGTTTGGAGCTGTTACTTCAAGACTTTCCGCATGCAAGCGCCATGGAGCTGGCAAAGGAGATGCACTGCTTCAACATGGCCACAGGTCGTGTTCATCACATGCTGGAAAAAGTTGAGAAACTTGGTCGATTGATCCCTCATGAGCTGACAGAGCATTGCAAGAAAAGAGGTATCGGGGTGTGCGGAGGTTTTCTTGCAAGGAGTCGCCGTTTCGACTGGTTGGATAATGTAATTACTGGAGATGAAAGGTGGGGGCTCTACCTATGTCATACCAGAAGAAGACAGTGAATGGGTGCGAACCAGAAGCCAGAGCCTGTTCCAAAGCAGGAGGTTCATCCCAAGAAAGTTCCTCTGTCAGTTTGGTGGAGAGTTCGGGGAACACGTCATTACGAGATGCCAGACAATACCATCGTCGACGCCGAGGTGTACTGCTCACAACCACGAAGGCTCGCAGTTGAAGTCGCGAAACTTCGCCCTGAGATGGACGAAGTTTTTCTTCTTCATGACAACGCGTGACCCCATGTTGCAAGGGTAACCCAGGACACATTGGCGGAACTTGGATCTGCGGTTTTACCCCATCCTCCATATTCGCCAGGTCTTGCGCCTACGGATTACCACCCACTCCTTTCCCTGGCTCACTTCTCAAAGGATAAAAACTACGACAACTTTCAATAGTTGAAAGCGGACATGGGCACTTCTTCGACTCGAAGCCTGCCGAATTTTGAAGGAGAGGCATTTGTTTCCTTGTCGACCGATGGCGGACTGGTGTAAGTGCTTGTGGGAATTATTATTAGGAATAAAGTTCAATTCAAAGAAAGATACGAGTTTTTGAAATTGAGGGTCGAATCCGCCATTACTTTCGTTGCGACCTAATAGTATCCTCTCTACAGAAAGCCCCACCACACCTTTCGCACAACAATGCGTGATTAGGGCGCTAATCGTTAAGGTGCTGCAACCATCGGCCCTCATTGCAACGCTTCCCACCCACCCGCCATTGATGGAGATCAGCGCGCTCTCGAACGGAGTGCTCTCTCGCGTGTTCTGTCTTCTCTGATCGTTTTGTCTCGCCCTCGTACTACATCCGATCTTACTGGGGTCAAGGCCTTAATTTTAGCGTTTCCGATGGCTTCTCTTGCTTTCTTTTCCACTTTAGCCTATTCGCAGTTCATCACTATGGTGCGCTCTTACACCAGTTCTACTCCTTGATTCGCTTTTGAAAGCTATGGAGAGAAAATGGAACAACGGGGCTATTTTTGAAAGAGTAGGCCTTTTAAAAAAGATCTAGTACTTCTTCGAATAAAACATCTTCTAGTTCCCAGATTTCCTTATAATCCTGCAAAAAGTTAATTGTAGATAAATTTATGAACGTTTGAGTGAAAGAAACTCCTCGTAAAAACTCGAAAAAACAAATCCCTGGAATACGAAACCGCGGGAATTTTTTCGAGAAGCTCTTTCGAATGAGTTTTTTGAGAGCGCTAGTCTTCTAGTTTCTATTATAATCAGCCATAGAGATCGGCAAAAAATGGTTATAGTGGAATGTGTGAAAGTTTGGGTGGAAAACTCGCGCGTGCACAAAAAACGGAACAAGAGACGACTCTTGGACGAATTGCACAGTTGCAACAGTTTGAAGACTTTTTGGAAGACAATCTAATTTAAAACTTGTATGAAATTTGCGCATCCCATTTCACATAAATACACAGATTTATTTATTGATTTATTCGAAGCATGCGTAAATGCGCTCTTCTCCTTCTTCTTCTTATCCTTTAGCGTGCGTCCCCACTT
>MU883202.1:0-15860 GCA_036418205.1 Ostertagia ostertagi
TTATTGAGATGCACTCATTCCTGTTATTCATACTTGGATTTCGTTGTTTTATCCAAAAGGCCTCAAGGGTTTTCCTAGCACCGATATCGCTCTCGTAGGCCAGTATTGTGCATTTAACGTCAAAGTCACAACCACCATGATTTTCCCTTCTGTGTTTGCCCAGCGGTGAAACCAAATTTTCCCTTCGTTTACTAGCTAGATGCTCCTTTATACGAATACCTAGTTGTCTCCCAGTTTCTCCAATGTACAAGGCATCACATGTTGAACACTGAATCTGGTAAACCACGGATCTCTGTGCACAGTCTCCTACTTTTCCATACGGGCAGATAACGCAGTTATCCATGATGCAAGTCTTGTCATAGAGACGATTTCTGACCAATTGATGTTTGACGTTGTTGATCAAGGTCACCAATGGCTCATACAATGTGAAATGGTATAGAAAAGGAAGCTCCAAAAATATCATCATTCACGCACTGTCGGCACACCCTAGAGCTGTTAAACGAGCAGTATTACGTAACATGTACAGAACTGCTGTAGAGGTGTGCACCGGTGACGAGGAGCGAGAAGAATCCAGAAGATTAGCCCATCAAATAGCTAATCTTAATGGTTACACAGCACGACAGCGACGGCAGTGGGAGAGACGAAGCAGACCGAGGCATTTTCCATACGAAGTTCAGAATAAGATATATCTTCAACTTCCGTTTATATCTGACCATTTTAGCGCAGTTATACAGGAATGTCTAAGAAGAGCAGATTTGGCCAATGACGTCTTCTTGGTCAATACACCAAGAGACAACGTCAAACATCAATTGGTCAGAAATCGTCTCTATGACAAGACTTGCATCATGGATAACTGCGTTATCTGCCCGTATGGAAAAGTAGGAGACTGTGCACAGAGATCCGTGGTTTACCAGATTCAGTGTTCAACATGTGATGCCTTGTACATTGGAGAAACTGGGAGACAACTAGGTATTCGTATAAAGGAGCATCTAGCTAGTAAACGAAGGGAAAATTTGGTTTCACCGCTGGGCAAACACAGAAGGGAAAATCATGGTGGTTGTGACTTTGACGTTAAATGCACAATACTGGCCTACGAGAGCGATATCGGTGCTAGGAAAACCCTTGAGGCCTTTTGGATAAAACAACGAAATCCAAGTATGAATAACAGGAATGAGTGCATCTCAATAACTGCCGATTTCTTGCCCTACATCCCTCTATGTGAGCTATGATAGTGAATACGGAGCGCACTGCACGTTCCTCCTTTATAAGCAGTGTGCGGTCAGTTAGTTTCACTTTCTGTTCACTCTGCAAAGCGCTGAGGGAGGCCGTTGAGCGGAACATTGGTGGAATTAAGGTGAGAAACCGTTTTTGGAGTTAGCATACTATGGTTCGCTGGTCTGAGTGTTGTAAGCTTAGCGCATATTTGTGTTGAGCGGATAGGTTAAGTTCGTAAAAGTTTCGGAACGCTTTCAGGCCTTTGAAAACGACGATTTCGTCGAAACGTCAGGCAATAAATCTTCCACCATACAAAACCTGTCAGGCACAGAAGAAATAAACCTATTTCAGCTTTTTTTGACCTGCGTTCGCCCCTTATTAGAGTACTGCCCTATGTTGTGGAGTCCCTCAACTCGCTCTATGGTTGAACTTATTGAGAGTGTTCAAACTAAGTTCACTGAGCGGATTTTCAATCGCAAAGGTTTGTTCCACGTACCTTACAAGGACAGATTGAAGCATCTCAAGGAGGACTTTTTAGAACTCCCTAGAACTCAGACGTAAATTAAATGATTACGATTTTATTTACAAGCTCTCTTCTGGACTGGTAGGCTTAGATTTTGATTCTCTTTTCAAAAGGTCCTTGACAATTGGTCGAACCAGGGGTCATAACTATAGAATCCTAAGGGAAAAAACTAATTCAACAGAATTTCGAAGTTCTTTTACACAAAGGGTTATCACTCTCTGGAATGAGCTACCGCCTTCTGTCATTAACTCAAGTTCACCTAGCTCATTTAGAAGCAAAGTGAGGAGAATTATGATTTCTCGAGGTTGGTTCTGAGAATGCGAGCTGAACTTTGATCACAATTAAGAGGCATGGAAGCGATCTATAGTGTTGATTTTATAGAGTATACGGTACTTAATGACAATGCTATTGTCTGGAAAAACGCAGTAGCAGCCGAATAAGAAATGCCCAAATCACAAACAACATCAGGTTCCTTGAGCTCAAACCCCGTTAAGTGAGAACCTGGGAGACGGGGAGGTAGGTCCTAATCGCAAACAAACTGTTTTGTCCACAGAAATGCCTAGTTCCCATCTATTAGCCCAATCCGATATGGCATCAAGCGCAGCTTGTAATAAAGAAGGCCGATCAGTACAGTAAACCTTGACGTCATCGGCGTACATCGTGCACTGAATTTCCAGAGGGAAGACACTCTGGCAAGTCGTTAATGTACAGAACAACATCAAAGGTCCCAAGCAAGAGCCTTGAGGGACACCACTGCCAGTACGGTATATCTCAGAGCACGAACCATTAAGGAACTACTCGCTGATACCTGTTAGAGAGGAACGATTTGATGAAATTAAAAAGACAGCCGGCTATACCCACATGCCTCAATTTGACAAAACAAAAGATGCAGTGGCACGGTATCAAAAGCTTTGGAAAAATCTACGTAAGCAGCAAAAACTGATTTCTTTGGTCAACTGCATGCTGCCATGTAGGGATAGCCGAGAGAAGCGCTGATGCAGTCGACTTCTTTGGAATGAAGCCATGCTGATGTGGCGATAAAATTCGCTTCGATAAGAGAAAATTTCTAAGTTGGTGGGTTACAATCCTTTCCATAACGAAGTGAAGCAAACCGGTCTGTAGTTCTTGTAATCACACTTACTTCCTTTTTTATGTATTGGCCTCACCAGCCCCAAGCGCCAGATCGCAGGAACCTCACCTTTCAGAAGTATTCTAAAAAAGGTATGTCAGAGCAGGAGTGACACCATCTACGGCCTTCTTGAGAAATATGTAAGGTAAGCCGTCAGGTGAGGTAGAATGTCGTAAAGGAGGTTTTTTAATAGCAGCGGAAAACATTTTCGTGATTGAAATCAATCCAGTCAAGGGTGGAATCAGGTAGTGTAACATCATCTACTGGTGGCTGAGTTTCTTCCTTATAAAAAGTTTGAAAATACTCCGCAATACTCTGATTCCGAAGAATCAACACGCTCAATTTATGCTTATAAGTTTGAGTTTAGCCAGTTTCTTTTGAAGTAGGTGTGACAAGTAGAGATAGCGCGAGCTACGTAGGTAATTCCCATTTTTGGACAAATGTGCTCCACTTCAGTCTGCAGTGCTTTGAGGTAAAGGGGAAGTTTCAAGGATCCACTGGCCTTACGACGAAGAGGAATAAACTCAGAAATGAGAGAGTGGCAGAAGTCAACAAAAACGAAATAGCAATCATCAATTTTTTCAATAGTGTCGAAAACATGATGCCATTCAATTGAAAGAAGGCGGCGACATATGGATGTGTAATCTCCCTTGGCAAAATTGTAAGTAAACCTTTGGGGGAATTCCGAATTTACTTTTAGACAAGGAAAAAGTCACCGTAGCATGATCCGACGTCGAGAAAGGAGCTCGAACAGAATAGCTGCTAATGAGAGAAGGACGATTGGTAAGGGACTAGATCTAAGATATTCCTATCACGTGTAGGCTCCAGCACCATTTGAGTGAAGTTGTGAGAATTAATAAAATTCCGAGAAAAAGAGAGCTTTGCCTACAAAGGCGCTTCGTGCTTGGAACCTTCCAATCGAGCCCACGGAATGTCGAAAAAGTTAAAATCTCCGAGGATGATGAGAGGTGAATGATTCTCGCACAGCTCTTCAAAGTAAAGAAGAAGGTTCTGAAAATCATCGCTAGAACATGATGGACTTCTGTAGCAGAGAGACGGGATACAAATCAAGCCTCACACACGAGGGGATAACCTCACAACCCCACGCACTGGAGGTAAAAGAAAAGTTGCGCGATGATATAAGGGAGGAGGGAATATCATTCCTGATCATAGCTACTGCACCACCACCCGGAGTATCCCCATCCCTATCGCAGCGATACACATGATACGGGTAATCGGCGGACAAAGTACTATCATTAATTTTACATGATTTACACCACGTCTCAGTTATGAACAGACCAGAAGGCTTATGTGACAATAAAACATAGAGTTCAGGAAGCTTGTTATTAATAGATCGGGCATTAAAGAGGAAGAAGTTGTTCAGAAACTGATGGCTAGAGCCGGGAGCGCATTCTGGTCTGTGCAACTGAGACGCCTGGCCCTATGGGGAAGGAGTAAGATAGGCAGAGCGCGACGAGGTTGCGTCCATGGAGCCAGGCAGAGATCTTCGAGAAGGTCGTCGCACCTTCTTGGGAGGAAGAGGAAGAGCGGTGCGGAAGCTCTCTTGGATTTTTCAGTTTGCATATCTTGAGGTCTCGCACCACAAACTGAAGCTTTCCCAGTTCCGCATTCGATATTCCCGCCTGCTTGCGTAACGCCCGATCCAGCTCCAGTTCTTCTTCCGTGTAGTCTCGGCGCGCGTAAGAGTGGACGAAATGCCTAGTTAGGCTCTGGCGTCCCGATCTCATGTGGTGCAACAGCCTATCCCTCAGTGCCTGAGACGGCAGTTCAATCTTGATGATGCGGTCACGACTGATGTTCCTCGATCTCACTGCTGGGTAACGGCGAGCATTTATATTTCCCTTGGAGAACTCTTCCATCAACTCCTGATCCCCTGAGGTTTGGACCACCTCTTTTAAAGCCTCTGCGTCAAATTTCCTTGTCGTCAGCTCATCGCTTTGCTCTCCTATGCCCACCCACGTGATACGCCTGAGTTTTTCATCAATCTTCTCACCGTCCACTCTTGCCTTCACGATTGTGGAATAAAGCATCGTCTGATCCACTGGCCTTGATCGTTGTAGAGCAGAGACACAATTTTCCAAGGCAGCGATGCGGGAGAGAATTTCATTTTGACGAGCATCCATTTCTTCGATTTTTTCCACTAGTTTAGTGAGCGACGAAGTTAGGGCTTTTTCAAGCCTATCAGCGCAGGAGACATACTGATCCATCATCATGGAGGCCCACAGTGGGATCTCCTTCTCATTCCCTGTGTCCGATGGTTTGCGCGTTGACCCACGAGCCATATGTGATCGATGAAAAACCTTAACGGGATGCTAGGAAAAACCAGAAATAGGGGGAAAGATCCGGCAATGAAAAGGAAGCTACAAAGCTATAAGAGCAAGTCGACGCCTAAGGTGACTTATCAGAAGCTAGAGGAGAAATAGTGAAGGTAAAAAAAAGTATTTCAAAAAGTCAGACAGACGAAAGAACAAACCGCCACACGCTACGACGACGACACAAAAATGTTTTCGTCGACGTAAGAACGGATGCCAGTTTCATAATTAGGAAGATCAGTTTGTTGCATACACGTCAGCTCCACGAAGTGTTGGTGTCACAAGTGGAAGTGACCACAGCGGTCTTTAAAGGTTTGAGCTTAAGGGCTTTAGGAAAGTATGCTTCGACGTGCTCAAATTCTGAAGTAGTGCATCATGGATCTGTTGAAATGACACTGAAGCTCGGACAAAACCGAAATTGTACAAGACAAGGTTGGCTTCGACAAAGGCTGATCACTTGGCGTCTTTTACGGGATTGATGCATCGCAGCTTTAAGGCAGCAGGTGAATTTATAACACCAATATCTCTCCAGCGTACCGATGAGATGCTCTAGAAACACCAACTTCGTCAACCGAGAGAAATGAAACAACCCTCCTTCATGGTGGCGCTCAGCCACACTGTCCTGTAAACGACCTCGCAAAGATTGGACGACTAGCGCACGAATCTTCGCTCAACATGACGCGCTTACTAGACTTTCCCCTCACAAATAGTACCTTTCCCAACCATAGTGGCTACTTCTCAAGTAAGAAATGCTTCAAAGTTTAAATCGATGGAAAAAGACGCTCAATGATATTAATGCCTCCAGAAATGCTCATTTTCACGTGGACGGGACACAAGTGTGTATCTTGTTGAGTACAATTAGCACTTCTAACAGTTGTTTGTTTGTTTCTTGCTAAAGATGTTGAATTTGAGTGGAAAATGCCTCTTTGAAAATGGAGGCCAAAAACCCGCGCTCCTTTCCTAACAACTATAGAACAAAACACGTAGAGACACAATTCCGAGACATCATAGATATGGTTTGAATTGTGAGTGTTCCCGTAAGCTGTGACTATCCCGTTATACGGTATGTCTTTGATCTATGCGCGAAAAGCGAATAGAGATTTCTCCCTGTCCTTTGCATTTGTTATTCACGACCGACGTGAACCTTAGTTGAGTGACCGAACGATTTATTTTGAGGAAGAATAATGTTATTCAGAAGAACCGCAGAATGCGGCCTTAACGCATAGATAGTCGCGGCGCCACAAGAATGAACGTTGAGAAACGGCTCAGTACTTGTTAGAAGAGCAAATACTGTACTTTCCTACCCAGGCAAAGCGGACCACAGAAATGAAAGTGAAGTGAGGTATGGCCGCTGAAACCCAAAAACTCGCCTTCGCACGGAAAATGTGCGAACGGCACAATTTGGAGTCCAAATAGGGTAAAGTGCCTGTGGAGGAGGTTATGGCATCTGCTATGCTATTTTCGTGCACATGCTAATTTGAAAATTTCAATAAGTAATATCCTTTGTAATCAAATCTTTAAAATCTCTGAAGCTGGAAAAAAGCTAACGAAAATGTAGAGCCTTCAAAAATATGAAACATTTTTCCTGGATACTCGCTGATCTTTTTTCCATTCGTTCTCCTGAACTGTCCTGCTCACTGTTCACGAGTTTTCAACATGGCGTACGAGCAGTCAAACTTTCTTGAAAAAAATCGGTATCAAAATGATCAGCAGCAAATAATACCCTTATCTCATTGCTATTCTGTGTTTTTCTTCTGCCAACGAGGTTTTTAGGTGACAAATTTATTAGTGGCCTGACGTTTCGACCCGATCGTCTTCCTCAAAGGCCTAAACGTGGCTCAAGGTTTGAGAAATGCCATCTACACCGCCAAACGCCTCTTCTCCCTAGCGTTTCTGACGGAAGGTTACGCATTTGTCAAACTTTTGTCAAACTTTGAGCCATGTTTAGACCTTTGAGGACGACGATCGGGTCGAAACGTCAGGTCGCTAATAAATTTGTCACCTAAAAACCGTTGGCAGAAAAAACACAGCATTCAACAAGAATGCTGAGGTTCTATGAAGAAAGCTTTGAGACACTAATCTCATTTTCATCATATTTCAGAAATCAGAAAGAAGCACAGTAGACTCAAAGCAAACCTTCACTAGAAGTCCTCTTCCTTGGTGATGATAATAGCGAGCTACGCTCGCTAGTGAGAGATGCTTTAGGCACTTTGCAATTAAAAAATGAAATTTCCTGGAGTTTGAGAGAGTGGTCTTACAGAATGAGTCTAATGAAATCGTTTTCTTTCAGAAAAGTGGGTAAAAACTGAAATTATAATAAAAAGGCGAAAAAGATGCGGATCTGCGTCTTCCGCGGTTTTTGAACAAAGTTATGGAAAGTCCTGTACGACTACCCTCCTCGCTGAACTTTCCACAATTGATGATCAACCCTGTGCGATGTGACCGTTGTCCGATCCGTCATGAAATGGTTACAGATGTGGAATAGGAGATTCCATGGGAATCAAGGAATGATTCTCAAGGAATTCGCTCAATCCGTCCTCATTGTGTTTTGTAGATTCCGATCAATATCTGTCCTCTTTACAAACTCTTGTTCCATTCGTCAATCCGTAATTCTCAGGTAGCGTCTACAGTGAGGAACGACTCAGAGGCAGTAGTCATTCTCACAGAAAACACATTTTCCGGCTCTTTTCGTACTAGTTGCACGAAACCGCTAGATATCCTGGTCAGGTGGGGGGCAAGTTTGTTCTATCTCATATCCTTTCAATGAGGATAACGTGCATATCCTTTGTCAATTCTCTCAACTGATAAGGAAGGTTCATCGAAGTGGAATGATAATCACGCAATAAATGGGTTCAAAATATAAAACTAACAGCAGATAGAAGTCTATTTTTGAAAAAGCGGAGGTTAAAATTGTGAGCCATTACATATATGTACGTAGTATATCATTTCTCCATCAGGTCGTTTTGGATACTGGCAGCTCGAATCTGTGGATACCAGATGAGACATGTGTGCACTCACGGGAAATATGCGACCAGTCGAAATGTGATCCCGGTTGTAAGTAATAGCACAATGCATTATTGAAAATACGAATAATTTTCGAAAACCACTGTAGGTCGACATTGTTGAAGGCGGATGGACGAAAAATTGTTGCTCATTACACCTGAAAGAAGGGGTGGTGAGTAGTGTACTGACCAAGAAAAACTCGAGAGAAAAGCCTGAAACCAGGGAATGAGAACCCTTCTTCTCGTTGATTTCCGCTTACGACAAGCAGGAAACCAAAAGGAGCTCCTTTGTCGGTGCTAACCCTGTTAGCCGATATCATGCCAACTATCATCATCTTTTGATGGATAACGCAGTGCCTACTCAATATCGGGAGGAGAACAAAACATAAAGGGAGCAGTATTAGCATCCAATCAATCCTTGCTCGAGTCCTCCACGATAGGCCCTACCAAGACGGGTTAAGAACCACGGTTAGGATTTCCTGGACCGCGATGGGCGCCCGTGGTACACAACTCCTCGGTAGCGTGGCTTCTCTTTTAGTAGGCATATCGGCTATCTTCCACACTCAGTTTATCGTGACATCCGCCTTCAGACAAGTTATTAGGGTGTCCTCATAAACTCGTGTCACTTTTTTGGACCTCACGTACACGTAAAATTTTCGCTAAGCGATTTTTGAATATTTTGGGGTAGGGTGAGAAGAAGTTCCGCGAGTAGAAATCTACAAGTGTATCAAGCCAGCTATACCTGCTTTCTTCGAGTTGAACATTATAAAAGAAAGGAACAATGGTTTTTGCGCTTCGATTCATAAACTTCTACTGAGCCATGATTGGTCGAATCCAGGAGCAAGATTTGCTTACTACACCCCCTTGACTTCATACACCACGCTGCATGAGAATCGTTACATCTCCCACGAAAAGAAAACTACGGCCTAGAAGGAGGACTAATGTGCGATTTGGACCTGCTGTGTTCCACCAACCCGCACGAGTTATCTTGACGAGCCACGTTATCGCCACATTCAGTTGTTTTGGAAACACAGTTAAGGAGGTCTTCTCTTCCTTAGCGAATTGTTGAAGCTTGCGCAGAGGAATTCTCGTGGATTGACTAGTAATAACAAGATTTAATACCAGTTCAAACTACATCACCTATCCTGTTCACCATGTAGACGATGGCTGAATGCTATCGCATATGAGAAGTGCTGGTTCTTGGTGAACATTAGCAGAAGCAACGGTAACAGGATCGATAAAAAAGAGCCAAAAAACTCGTGAAAAACGTTTAGCTGGAAAGGCTCGGTCCATGTATACTAGTAAGCTGCTCGCGAATCAACTACCAAAATTTCCTCACATGCTCCAGCCTCCCAGCACGCAGCCTATTGCAATCAACGCCTAAGACTGGTAAGGAAACTCCATCAAATATGCCTCAAAATACAACCTATCTCTGCTCAACGACGATCGAAACCACACGTTCCGAAAACGACGTGCTCTACATTATGAAAATTATTTGAAAAATCCTACAAGATAAACCATGCAGCGTAGATCAGCCTCCTCCGAGGACTCCAATTTCTCGCCAAGCAGGTCATCTTTCGGGCGAAAAAATATGATCAAATGGGGAACCTCGAGATCGACCTCAATGCCCTTTTCAGATTTACAGCTAACCTTGGAACACGGCATCGACTCTACAGTAAATCGCTTGGCACCGAGCCTTTGACGGTGGTAGGCCATTAGCTGATGGACGATATTGCTTTTGTTGAAATGATGTCAGCTCAACAAATGTTTGAAGTGGCACGAAATCAGCCTAACATACTACATAATATATGCATATCTGAACTGTGAACTGTCGTAAGCATCCTAATTTTTCGTGCTAATCTCAGCCACAGACTGGCTTATGTTCCAGTTGTTACCACTTATTTACATTAAAGGAATCTTCCGCGGAAAAAGCTCCGCCTCCATTACCACAGAAAAACGATACCCCTTAGGCCCCTAGCCTCATGAGCATAGCAAAAAGAACGGAACATAAGCGTTAGTTTCGATAATACTAATCCTACACACAAGACAAAATGATCACTCTTTCCGTGGAAGATTCCTTTAAGGTATCGTTTTCTGTGGTAATGAGGGCGGAGCTTTTTCCGTGGAAGATTCCTTTAAGAGCACGTAGTCAGGATTGAAATGGATGCGTTATTTTGTTCAAACATTAGGCAAGGGGTGCAATGAGGAACATTAGTGAGGAGAAAAAGCAAAAAGCACCATAGAAAACACTAAATTTCCCTTAGGAGGCCGGCCGTAGTACGACGGAGAGACACAGCGCTGCGAGGAGAGGGAGAACGCGAGATAGTATGTCGTACGCGAGAGGACGCAGAGACCACGTAAGGCCTTAGCGCCATTACCGCGCACTTTTGGGTCGCGATAGTGTCGCGCCCTCAGTGCTTGGGGAGCCCACTATCGCACCCTGGGAAGAACTTCTGCTGGTTGCCTAATCCTGACTCGTGGCTTTAAGTCAATGTTCAGTAACCATGACTGAATTTGGTTGCAGAAGTGATTTCAGTGATTTGCAAAGTTTTCTGCCCAGAACCCACGTGTTGCCAAAACAATGCAGGAAGCAATAAGAGACAGAAGAATCCCTGTAAGGGAAAGCACTCCTTCAATTCGAGTGAATCGGAGACCTACGTAAAGCTTGCGAACAGAACGGAGTTCAAAATTGCAGTGAGTTTTGTTTGATGAAAGGCTATTTTGACTAAATGAATACCATTCTTGCAAGTAATGCGATACCTTATTTTCGAAGAATCAGCCATACAAATCCGACGAACTTTTTGGCAAGTACACTACTCCGGCTTAAAGGCAAGGGTCGCGATGTGTTTGGAGTGTTATTTGATCAAAAATCAGACAATGTGCATGCAAGGTAGAACGCTGGTGAAAAAAAAAACAAAAGCAGCAAAAGGGCGCGGACGCCGCGTATCCTGCGATGGTAAAAATGGCAGCGGTCGCGTTGGTCAACCGAGGGCATAACCTGACTATCAAGACACTACAGTACCACTACAATTTCGATTAGAAGTGCGATCGCACTGAAAGACAAGCCTAGAGAATAAAATAGGAGTGAAAGAGCGTTCGGTGATGAGGCTGGAGGCGAACGGCAGTCTGAAAAAGAAAAAGAAAGCACGGAAACCCCAATGATGCTTCGAATAAGGACCTACTCTGTTTCAATCGCATTGCTCTTAGAGAGCGAAAAAGGGCGTGAACCTAGACCCAGTTGCTCCTGTACCAATGATATTGACAATGAAACAATGAACAACGAAAACATGCCACCCGCGCTTTTTTCGCAGTGTCACGTTGTAGCCGATCGCAGAATGCGGGGCTTGCGGGGAAGGTGTGGATTTCGGCCCAAGCGACCTTTTACCGCTTTTGTCGCGCAGTTTCAAGCCGCAAAGGAAGCGCGACATCATGTGCCTACTACCACCGGGGATGGTACAGGTGAGCTTCCCTTATCACGGAACTTGCTTTTAGGGAGCGAATTTTCCGAAGGAATGATTAGGATAAAGATTGTGCGCACTAGGGAACGCGTCAGGCAAACCAGTATAAAGACTGCCAAGGGAGTGAACTGCAGAGATTTAGCGACGAAAGGTGCGCTGATTACTGAGCAGTACTTCAAAAGTACTTGTCCTCTGACGCTTCTCCCACTACTTTAGTTGTTTATTTGGGTGAGCTGCGTTGCTAGTAGCGGCATCGTTCCGATAGCACATTTCTTCAAGTAGCTATACCTACGTCCTTGCCTGTCTGAAGAGTTATCAGTGACGGGATGATTGTTGACATAATACCGGCTATCTAAGAGTCCAGTGGACGGTTATGATTATTTAATGCATAATACCGGCTTATCGCGACGTTCACATCATGGTAGGTTGTTCCTGGGTCGCTACTCAGTTCCTTGGAGATGAAATTGCAGATTGAAGTGATCCTTTGAGCTTATGCTATACGAAGTTATTACGTTTCCGCTATTGGAGTATCACTGACCACCCTCCCTTGCTCTCTTAACCCCTTGAAAAAGTAGAGTAATCGCTACCGTTGGGAATCTGATCGCGACCCATGCCTTTGATTTTCCTGTATCCATCTCGAGTGGAGCTCTATTTCAGTACGGCACAGGGAGTGCGAAAGGATTTCTTGGAAATGACACTGTGCGTTTTGGAGCCGAAAATGAAAATCAGCTGGTCGTTCACGGTACAGTGTTTGGTCAAGCCGAGCAGATTGCAGACTTTTTCGCAGATGTGAGGACCTTTCATAACCTTACACTGAAAATAAGCTGTGTTGCTTGATTATATCTTCAGATTCAACTTAAGGACTGCTTGAAGGTAACGAGTGTGCACTGAATGGCTGGTTTTATTAGAAAAGGAAAGCTTGTACAATCTGCATCTATATTTGTATTCATTTGCAGCTAAACATGTCTTTTTTCGTTGACAAATCGAACAATTCGCTTTTATAATCTCAAAGGGGCGGAAGTGGTGTGGTGTAGTGACAAGTGGCGCGCTCACCACGCGAGCGGTCCGGGATCAAATCCTGGGTCGTGAGTCGCCCGGGCCAACCAAGCCTTCCATCCCTCCGGGGTCGGTTAATTGGTACCAGACTTGTCTGGGAGGATAAAAACACTGACTTGAACATCGGCTGGCCCCCGCAAGTCATTGTATAGGCCACATCGCATTCAAACGCCACTGCGAATGTACAAATGGAAGTAGAATGCGTGCCGCATCCCAAAAAGGGATTGATCAACGGCAAATGCTTTATCCTTTATCCTTTTAACATTGGCGGCCGCCACAAGTTGCCCTTAGCGGGGTTCAACCTCCTCGGTACCATCGCGGTCATTGCTGATATCAAAGCTTTGGGATATGAGAAATTATACAAACAGAAAAGTTCGGCAGCAATGCCTTCGCACTTTTCTTCTGCATGGTATTACACACATTTTTAATTACAAAAAACTTATGCTATGCGTTTCTGTTGTAATTTGCTAAATTTCAACAAGTATTTTTACGAGCGGTGACTCGATTGACTCTCTTGTGGGTTTGTGATCGTTGTATGGTCGAACAGATTATTCACATATACAGGGCAGCAAGCACCGACAATACTACCGGTGACGTCATTCTCCTACACATTCCGAAAGTCTAATATTTAGAATCCGATCGATGGCATTCTCGGATTAGGATTTCGTGGACTTGCTGTAAAAAACGTCAACCCTCCATTTCAACGAGCTGTGGACCTTGGACTTGTAGACCCAATATTCACTGTCTACATGAAAAGCTTAGGAGGTGAAATTGTCAAAGATTTTTTGTTTGTGGACAACTGCAAAACTCGGAGCAGGTTCAGATTTGGCAAAGGGTGCCTATGGAGGCGTGTACACCTACGGTGGTCTTGACAAGGAAAACTGCGGCGAAATAATTGCATACGAGAATCTCACGACGGCACTTTACTGGCAGTTCCGAGTAAGACCCCTCCAAGCTGATGAGCTGTTGTGATTTGTGAGGATTACATTAATTGTTTGCGTTTCAGTTGAAGGAAGTCAGCGCAGGATATGTGACGCTCAAGAAGGGCTGGGAGGTAATTTCGGACACCGGCACGTCGTGGAATGGCGTTCCAACGGCGATCGCTTCCCTGGTGGCAGATGCGTTCGGAGCAAGGGTGAGCTTGTCTAACAACTCCTAAGATCTTGCAGAAACATGAGTGCTTAGTTTCATCTCCTTCCAGTACAACCCGTTCTATGAAGTCTACCTCATCGAAGTGCAACGCGACGGTGTCAATGAGCTTGACTATCGGCGATCAAATTTATGTGATTGAATCAGAGAATCTCATTATCAAAGTTGGTGATATATGCCTGTTGACAATGTTTCCGATGAGCTCTTACGGCTTCGGACCACAATGGATTCTCGGCGATCCGTTCATACGACAGTTCTGTAACATCCACGATGTCGGCAATAAGCGTATCGGCTTTGCAAAGCCTCTAAAGAAGTAGTCAGCTTGTGTCTATCTCTGGAAATCTTTTCGAATAAACCAAGCTTTTGAATGCTTGCAAGGTCCTGCACACAGAATACATCTTCATTTACTGTCAACTATTTCTAGAGGCAAGGATTAAGATGAAATTGATGTGATAGTCCCACTTAAAAATGAAAGTAGATATGGAAGGTGAAGAAAAAATGAAACGAAAGTCGTGAAAAACGTAAGAAATACGAGCTGAGTTGTCTTCAACTGCGGAAAACTCTGAAAAGGCACGGAGATGAGAGATAATGACGATCACCATCTGTCAATGACGATCTGCGACCATTCTAAGATATCGAACGGCGGGGTGAACCTGGTAGTTATGTAGAGATTTGATCGAGGTCTCTTCAGCCCCGAGAGTCTCAGCATGTGTTTCGAGCGAACTCCTCACGATCTCCACGAGGGCGACTTCTCAGTGGAGGCGAGCCCGTATCTTCCCTTCCTTCACAATCTTGGTTTAAGAGACATCCTCTCTCCCTACTATCGTAATAATGAATTCCTTCCAGGAATGTACAGTGACATACAACCAACTTGGCTTACAGGACACGCAAATTGCCTAAATCGAAAGTTTTCCTTTCCGTCAAGGCACGCCTGATTGGGCCCTCATTCTTTCCATTGAACAGCATCTGATACCTGCTCCAATCCTAGCCATGGTCCGATCTTTTACAAGAGATCGGTGTTTGGACGGCTGCTTACCCTGGAGACGTGAAAATTTCGTTTATTTTTCGTTTTTTATGGAAATAGGATGTCAAAAGTATCACTAGGTTTCGTGTCGAGCTCCAGTCATAGAAGTTGTTGCGTTCTTATGTTCGGCATACATGAGAGCGTATCACTACCCAGCCCACCCTTCCAGAGTCGGCTCGAACTATCGGATTCTCCGAAATTTATGAGTTACACGATAAAACTTATACGATAATCTGGTAAGGGATACACCATTAGTTTTTAATGGCAGCTTAATGACGCCAACATAGGATTGCAATTTTGCCACAACAGAGAATCGAGCTCTGATTCGATCTTTTACATCTTTTCGGCGTTAACGGCTGCTCAGAAAACGTGAACCTCATTTATAGGTTTTCATCACGTGCTCCTACGTGCCAATATATAAAATGCAAAAAAACCGCTCCGAAGAAGTGTATCAGTATTTGGTTAATTTGCGATGAGCGATTGCTTCAAACAGTCTGACCCTGCAACCTGTATATCGGAGGGGGTAGCCAAATTTTCTTTGAAAATATGCACCCGCTCTGCGTGCTTTGTGTTATTTCGTAATGACCGCAACGTGGGTCAAACAAGACTTAACCCATTGACGCCCGCACTGATTTCAGCGCATGTCACACAACTGACATATTGGGTTGTCTCATAATTCCTGTCGCATTTCTATTCAATTTCAAATTTCTTCCGTCTAAGACCGTTTCATTGCGAAATACGTTAGTATGTTGAAGTATGCTTCAAGAGCCTTAACAGCATGGTTTCGGAAGCGCAAGCCCTAACGGGTTAATCAACTAGGAATAAAAATAGGTCAGTGACTATAATGAATGATTATGCTTTACGATCCTCAAATGAACTCTGTAGCAAGGAGGACAACAGAGAAGACCAGCGCTGTGTTTGACCCAGTCTCTGCTACTGATAGGGTACTGAGCTAGTGGTCCAATCGCAAC
>MU883204.1:0-14410 GCA_036418205.1 Ostertagia ostertagi
CAAACGATGTCAGAAAAAGCGAACAATACTTTTTTAAACAAACCTCTTCATGTTTCGTGTGAATAATTGGGTTTCGTGTGAATTCCCTCAAAATTAATTTTGAATATTTTATTTATTTCTGCTGTCAGGACGCCAAACACACCTCCAGAGAATGGTGACACCATTTTCCACTTCAAATGTTACTATTTTTATGAAATTGATAACCTTTGACAGTCTGCGAGAGCTGGCACTAGGGCAGGGTCAACCGTTACGTTGGACCGATATTGGAGCGACGTTGGACCGATGTTCACCGCTCTCCGCGCCGGCATTCACTCTCGCCACCCGCGAGCCGTCTGTGTCTCCGTGCGTACGTTCACTCTCGGCATTACTCTCGTCGTCGCGTTGGACTTTGTCCAACGGACGGTTGACCCTGCCTAGGGAGGGGGGGGCGCTTTCAGCACAGTAATTCACTCAAGGGACAGTAATCCAATTTTTCGCAAGAAAGGGCGTTCCAGAGAGTGTAAGCCGCGCTTGTGCAATAAGGGACTAATCTAGGTATATACCCATTATGAACATAAACCGGACCTTAGTATCAAGATTTCTATCAGCCGTGAGGCCAGGCAAATCAGCGTTTTGTAATCGCTCTGGGAGCTCCCACACATAACACTATTTTTATTTCCTTTGAAAGGCTTACTCTTAATATTACACAAGCCCATGCCTTGCATTTAAACGCTTACGGATTTAGTATTATATCTACTTCATATTATATCTGTTATTTATTATTATTATTTATTATGTATTTGTACACTAAATATAATAGGAAACTAACATGTTACGAAAGCTGTAGGGTCAAAAAAGTGAGAGAGGAATTATAATTGCCCATGGAAAGGCGTAATGAAAAAAAACCGGGACCAGGAAATATTGTTCGAATTCAATAGCATTTGATACGAAGTGCAAAATGTGTCGTAAATTCTTTTGCATGGAATGTGTGGATTATAAATCATTCCTTGAACTCTACGGAAATCCACTTAGGTTTCAGTTATTTTAGAAATTAATTCAGACCGAAATTTAGGTTTTGATAAATATGAAAGAAGCATGTCCTATAGATGAACAACTACAAAAAGCATTTTGTAGAAATAACCTATTCTCGAGAAAATGAACTCTCGAAGCTCGTGACCCCCACACGGAATGCGTCCAAACAGAAATATTTGTTGCGAATTTGAAAGGCTCAAGTGCCCCCTCTTAGTACCTTGCGCCCGTCTCTGATCTCAATTTATCATAAAAGCACACTCCGCAACTACATTAATGCAATCCCTCTCGGGAATCATGGATCGGGTCCGCACTGCAGGGGCCCTATCCTATCCTTCTTCAGGAGCAGGAGGACGCATCTCTCGCCGCTGGTTCTATACTGAGTTTGAGGGAGATAGGATTACAATCATAGGAGCGCCATGAACGCCGTGCTGGTTGTTACCTCGCCCTGTTAAGCTCTCCTTCTTTAGAAAAGTCGTGTTATTTGATATCTAGTTACCGAAATTGTGGCTGGTTCTACGGCAACCTGACCCGCCCAATTGCATCGGTAGTGGGGACCGCCCTCTGGATAGATAGTAAACGGCACTAAGTTGCTTCCCATAAGTGGAACGCGTGTAAGAGCGCTGATATATCTTCTATGATGTATCAAGATTCTTTAAACACAGCGCCAAGTGTCAGCGGTCTCGCATTCAACTCCAAACCTTCTCTGCTCCTATTGTAAATCTCGTATCTTATCCAAAAAAAAAATGCGCTCGTTTTCTCGTTTCGGCGGACTTAAGTTTTTCTCATCGCTGGTGAATGAGTAATCGAACTCACTTGCACATATTTGAACCGCCTACCCCAATGCCGTTATCTCGGAATGCGCTTTTATGCACTGATAACAGAATTACAAAGTGCTTATAATAAGTTCATTGATCCGCAAAAAATATTTGATCACGGTTTTCATACAAATATCGGACGTCCTTCTATAATAAATACTTGTTAAACTTCGAGTAATTAACAAAAGAAAAAATTGAGCGGGCACTTTCAAAATTGAGAAAAACTCGAATCCTTTAATTTTTTGAAATTTTAAATCGACTGCTAGCCAAGAAGAATTTCGCCCTAGTCTTTCACTAGAAGATCGAATCGATCGAAGTTCATATTGAAGCTTCCTAAGAAGTAGGTTTCTACCTCATCGACCGTGTCTGCATGCATATGTGATGCAGGGTTGAACCGTCCCTTGTTGCCTTTGCCTCTCCAGACCCACATGTCTCGTAGAGGTTCCTTCATCGACTCCTTCCCCCCGTCAACCTGCTCCTGGAATTATCTCTCGATCTAAAATCAGACAGGTTAAACTTTGTCTCAAGAACCGGCGCATTCTTCTATAAATTTTGTCAATTTCAGCCTTTCCTTCAAGGATGTTTTCCCACCCAAAAATCGCAGAAAACCTGTCAAGCACCGCATCCACATGAGCATCCCACCCAATACGAACTCCCCCCTCCTGCTGGAACTGCGCAACGGCCACAGTTGATCTGTTATGCGGGGCTGATCCACAGGCACTGCACAACGGGTCGGTCCTGAAGCAAAGTCTTGTGTGAGTTACCACAATCGTGCTGAGTTGTGAGCATGGTCTCAGCCTAGACTGGATCCCCGACCTCCGTGCAGTACGCCTATACATTACAACGCCAAGGCCACGTGCAGCTTTCCCGCGGCTGCAATGGTTTTGTTGCCGTAGCTTATCAGCACTTACACGTACAACGTGACGACTTCGTAGAATTGTTCCAACCCATAAATTAACCCGGGATGAAAAATTGGCAAAAGAGTGGCGGCGTGATTCATCGGTCTAGACCGCGCCCAAGGCAGAAGTTGATAGTGAAACCCTCTAGAAGATCGTGCCCTGCTCAGTCTCAGGCGCACTTACCCACGCATGACTTCATGTTCCTGGATGGGTGCAAATGCCTGAATGGATCTGTATGACAGCCAGAGTTGGTTAGTGCAGAACTTTCTTTATGCAGTAGACCACTCAGCTTTGGTACCAAAGAAGAGGCTACAGGCAAGTATGGTTAATTTGACAAAACGGTGACTGTAAAACTGCTTTGTAAACCATAGCCACTTGTACTTCGCACTGGTTGCTAGTCCATGTGTCAAAATGTACAACTATGTTCTAGTAGGGGGAAATTCGAGAGCTGTCACAAACTGACACATGGTTGAGGAGCGTAGAAGGTTGAGTTCATTGTTGTTAAACTTACTCTTCCTTATGATGAGCCAGATCAAGAGGCTTCCGGTTGGTACTCTTTTCCTGCTTTTATTGGTTTGAAATCCAGCACGAAGTCGGCAGTAGAAGAGAGCAGCCGAGATTGAAAGTCGGTACGTTTTCGCATCGACAGTGTTTTGCTGACGCATTTACCTTGGGAGCAAATGGAAATATGGATTCCGTGCGCTTAAACTAATGCTAACCGCTTTCAGTACGTTCAGCATACAGCGCTAGTCCTTAATAGGTAGTAACACATTCATGTCAGCGGCAGCCCATATGGGCTCCTAGCAAATAACCGCTTAACAACCGATTGTTTTTGTGTGTTTTTTTTTTGCTTTTGTTAGTTGTCAATTGCTTCGGTGTCCACACAGTTTGCTAATTCACTCCATGGTGTGCCCGATAAATCTGTAGAAAAGTCTGATGGTTCCCGAAGTTTTGCAGTCTCATTAACTGCTTTTTCTGCTCGAATGCATTCTCCGTTACTAGAGCATTATTCTTATAACTCATGAGGCAGGACATAACGACAACAGTGGACTCAAAGTCATCCAGAATGCAATACGGTTATTTCGCTCTCAATGGGCCAAGTCCCAGCGAACAGGCTCCCAAATCGTCAACGTGGCAGGCGACTTCTAACCTTCTAATGGTGAAGGCGCTGGCAGAAGTTGATGAGGCATCTCGAAGGCTTAACGGTACTTTCCTTTCGTTTATCAGGTCACTCCCCCTCCCCTAACATAACTTCATGTTCTTTCTTCTACCGCGTTTTATCTCTTCCTCCGAGCAGGGAACTTGCAAACTGAAACTCCCTCTACAAACTAGAGCCGGAAAAAGTAGATAGTTGATTCAATTAGAACTCCCATAAGGCAAAGATGCAACAGTATAAATAATAGTATATGCAGTTGCTGGTAGTGATCTTCCAGAGAGCCAGTGGCCCCTCATTCGTGCTCTCAGCCCCTTCCTCCGCTACGACTCGGGCAACCAGTCGATGAAATATCGCTAGAGGAACAGTAGACGCACCAAAGGTTCCGCAGAAATATCCCTCTAGGAAATTGCGCCGTGGAACAAAACACCTCCCCCCGCGTGCGTTACAACGGTCTTAAGACCAACCACAGAGCTGTGAAGATGAATACAGCGCTCGTAGTGAAGACCGAACATTTATTTCCTGCAAACAAGAAAACCCCGACTGCCAGAAGAAATGGACTGGTGCAGATCTCGGATATTCGTTCACTCATTAACTGTTTTGCTTTTCATCGCTTCTCTGCTCCATAGAGATATTTTCACAATAATAATATTCCATAAAAGAAGCCTCACCATTACGCCTGCGTCTCAGGTTACGACCCCTCCTCAATTTGAACCCATATGTGTAATCAGTACAGAGACCAGCCGCGCGGCGGTATGACCAGCGAAGATTATGTTTACATTTTATGCTTTGCCATGCGAAATTCTGCAGTAAAAACAGAAATTCTCGCACAATCTGCAAACAAATCTATCCGAGTTCCCACGCGAAAGCGGAGCTTTGGTGGATCAAAAAGCATCTAGACTTAAAGGCACGTTCCACAAACATTAGATATGGTAACTTTCCATGAAAGCGAAAGTGGAGACCGAACCGGTAATGGAAAAAAGGAAAAGAATTTGCATGAAAGCGGAAGTGCCGCCGAAACCGTATACGGAAAAAAGGAAAAGAAACGCTGAAAAACTGTCTATAGACGGAACTGCCGAGTAAATATCGTTGAAAATCATTTCATATATCCGCTGCACTGTGAGACAACCCCTGGTCACAGAAGGCGAGAGTGGATGGGGCGAAAGCAGACACCCCCAGATTGCCGCAAAGCAACTGATATGCGTAAGCAACAGTGGCAGCCCACGCTAGGCCAGGTGATAAGGTCTAAAGGTCCTTTCACCTAGCCTGGTGCGAGCTCCTAGCGTACTTTTGAGCACCGGAAAGTCCACACTTTTACCTCGTGATAGTTCTTCGCCAATTGAAGGTATGATTCCTCCAGCTGGATTCGTCGTGGGATGTGGCTCCAAGACATTCATAGGAATGAGTCTGTTTTGAGCTAGCCAAATCAAGCATGGATGGCGATGACATCACTCTTTAGTGCGCAGTCGTGCAGAACAAAGGCTTCCATTTAATCCGTCACTGAACAAGCTGTTTTAATCTGTTACCCTTTACAAGGGCTCCACCTCAGGGTTAGTCGTTCACCATTGCACTAAGAGAAAGCATTACGGTGTAATTTGAAAAGCAAATGCTGACTCCGCGCTCGATGAACACCGTGAGCCAAATCAGGCTGGACAGTCCCGACTCCTTCTGCTTGCATAAGCAAGAACTGCTCCAGCGATATAGCAATTTCGCTCAAAAAAAGTCCTAGTGAAACACCTGCCCATTGACTTTCGAGGCTTGTGGGCAAGTGACGACAACGTATGCATCAGCGTGTGTCAGAAAAGGTCAAGGCTACGTACTTATATGACTATACGAGGATATTTGTGCACAGTACCCCGCAGTCGTTGACATCGACGAATGTCGGATGAGAATAGGGGGAAAGGACGTTTATCCGCTTCAGCAGTCGTCAGCCCCAATCATTTATCCCCAGACACTCTCAAAGGCACATGACAACTATAGATCCATGTCCAGAGAACTCGTTCTAAGAATCGCGAACGCTTTGTGGTTCCGCGGCCGTATGCTCAAGCATTTTGAGAGAATGCTACCTGACCACTCTCAGAGGCGTCGTATCACTCTAAGTCCTTCAGAGGAATCCCTGATTGAGTTATGGCTGTTGATTTACGACCACACTCCATAGAAGGGCGAACCCTTGTTACCACGCAGTTTTTCAAATTTTCTAGAATAATTGCCCCTAATGAATCGAAAATGGGGTATCCGGTGTTCATCTATCCTTTGCGCAGAAACATTTGATCCACTTGTAGTCCTCAGGCATAGGCTTGAACGCTTAAGTGGGGAAACGCTATTAGCACAGTTGAGCCTATCATCCCCCAAACAGAGCCTGCTGTCAATTTCCAACCACTTCACAAGCGAAAAGTTTGGTAATTCTGGGCTGAAATCAATCTGAGGACCAGCTCACTGGCTATGTGTGTGTAATAACGGACTGCTTGTCACACCTTCATGTTAAGCGTTCACTAGCATCTAGGTTGCACTTACCGAAAATGGGTAAAGTCGTTAAATTATACTGGTAGACATTTTATGAAAAAATAACCATTCCACGCTGCTTCCTCCTCTGAACTTGACAAATGGTCCATCAAATCAAACACGAACCTGCTGCCGACACACCAAAGAAAGGAAGAGCGGTACCAAAGCTCACAATGGAAACTGTATGTGCTCTTCTGTGTGGCTGTGAAGATTGCAAAGCTTTAGAACAACGTTTTTGAATCTGCCATTTCTTTTGAGATGGGAAACACATGGAACGATCACGATAATACGCGTGAGACCATGATGTTTCTGGGACGAGGTAAAATATTCGCGCAAAGTCGTCAGCGATGGAGGAATCGTCGCCCCATGTGCTCAGCAGCACAGGAGGAATTAAGCCTGAGTAAACTCTTTCCTTTCGAAGAAAAGTAGATAAAGTGAGAAGAATTGGTTCCTTTTGCGGTCTAGCCCTAGCCTTATCACCCACTCCAGGCCTACGAGGTGAGATGCTAAGAGAATTCAACACTAGCACGATCCTTTGCTGCTAACATAAGACGCAGTCAATACCTCACATGCCTCCTTCAAATGTTCTGTGGTCGGCTTTAATGTAGTTATTGCAAGGAGTAAACAAAATATGTCTTTGTGCAACCTCCAATTAGCGCTATTTTGAAGTTCCCTTGCCAGTTATTTTAAGATCTTCGAATGACACTAGCTCCACATCCCCCAAACGGAGATCACCGTCTTCATTTCATGAAAATTCATCACCACCCATTGCCTGTGCAACACTCCATCCCTTCGTCAAGCAAAGAGATTGGTGGCCCTATTGCTTTTAGACAGCGAGAGAGCTCTTTTGTTGGCCCTGAAATAGAAGTAGCGGTTTCTGGTGCGGAGAGCTGGGAGTGCTTGTTGTGTCTGGCCAGAAGAAGAGTGCACTACGTTCAAAAGCGAGCTGCGAATTCCATAACAAATTAGAATTTGTTTTCTATCAGCGAGCCCAAAGTACGGAGACGAAGCTTACCCAGGCGTTCACAGGATCGATAAGCCTTCCCCAGACCAAGCATTCGTTCTTCCATGCTTCACGCTTCGATGCAAGCATGAAGTGAACGATAATAATTAGGTGTGCATCCCGGCCGCAATTGGGAGGCCACAAATTGGTTGGGCTCAGAAAACAGCTGATATGAATTCCAGCGAAGACCGGCTTTGCGCCTTAATCAGCCGAGCTAAGCAACACCTTGTCAATTTGGCCTTAGAGGGGGGACGTCGAAACGGGGCCTTTCAAAATTGCGAGGAACGAGGTGACACTGGGACTAAGCCAGGAGGAAGGGAGAACGTCAAGGGGAACAAGATCACATCATCCTCCAAAGTCCCTCTTCTTGAGGTCAGTCCGCAAAGCCACTGTATCGACTCACTCAGTTGAATGTCCCCCCTAACGGCATAAGCGCTTCAATCTTATACACTTCAAATCATTAATGGGAAGAGTTCACTGTATCAGCTCAGAAAAGAGCTAAATCTGAGATTAAAACGAGGTTATCAGAACCCAACTATGCAGGAGCAGAGGGTTCTATGGTGTGCCAAATTAACTACGTTCCACTGCATTTACTCTGAAAATAAAATGCGTACTGAGTGTTCAGGAGGGTTAGGGGCACTGTGGACATAGTGCTTTTGGATCTCCTTCTATGCATAATCTCGCGAGATTATTTATACACAGGTCGGTCAGAGTAGTTACAGCCCAACCTATGAATTTTTTTCAAGAATCCGCATAACCATGTGACCTGAGAAAATTCTTGTAGAAGTCGCGTTAAGTATGGTCGATGCATATCAACACAAAACTACTATTTTGAAAACAATTACACTGATGTGCAAAAGCTCAGGGACGAACGTAGCTTTCAACGACGAGTTACTGGCGCGTAACATGACATGACTACTATGGAAGTCTATGAACTCTATGGAACCTAACCACACATACAAAGAGCTGCCACAGGGCACTAAAGAAAGCAGTTAACAGGAACCGTTAAACGGTCCACAAAGCTATCAAAAGGTTATGATACTTCATCTGTCTCGTCCTTAAGTTTTGCACACCAGTGTATTTTCCCCGTATTTTGTCGTCGATGAAAACGGTGGTCGATCGCCATTTTCTGCCTTTGGCACTAGCTTGGCAAACTTTTTATCTCAGCTATGCCCCTCTGGTTTGACTGCGCAATGGTGCTTGTGCAGCTTATAATCGTTTGTGAGCAGTTGCTATATGACCACCCACCACATATTTGTGTTCGGACACTTTAGTGTTCACCTGGTCGGTCACCTTTCGCTTTGTGGCCACCTTTCCCTTGCCACGTCGGGTGTAGCGGTCGTTCCGCTTCCTTACGCTTTTCCTGAGATCCATGATAGCAGAACTTAGGGCTGCAACGAGAACTCTCTTTAAGGCTCTTCTCTTAAGTGCGTGTAAGGTCGCGGAGCGGTCAAGATCTTAAAGAAGTGTGATGTTCATCACCGGATGTCCGACTAGCTGTGTGAGAGGTTAGGCACTCTGTTGAAGTTTAGGCGCACCATGAGATGCAGGCCGAACGGTAAGCCGTGGAATTTGGCATGGTCATTGACAAGAGGATAGAGGATTGAAAGGTCTGCCAATCTCGGAAGGAAAAGCTATAAACACCTACAGAATTTGAGCTCAAAATGTGGTGCAATACTTTATGGGACACCCTATAAATGGTGGCATTGGGAAAATAAATGTTGGCTTCAAAACAGGGGCAATGAAGCAAAAAAGCCAATTATTGCCCATCCGCTGAATCTCGAGGGATTTGGTGAGCAGAAAGCACACCCTAGTGAACAATTCCGCAAAGGGCTCTCTAGGATAGCGAACTATAAAATCGAGCTTCGAAGTCCCGCCCTGATTTTTGACGAGATAAGCGCCGCGTTGTAAGCGAAGCATACACTTTTATCAGGATGTGATCGGAAATCGAATTCAACTGGAGTGGGATAAGCTTGCGTTTCTCTCACTTTTTTCCCTAACGACTTTATTTCTTCGTAAAAATAAAACCGATAACAAAACAACAGAGTAATGCCGGAGCAACATTGAGCAAACAAAGCAAGGCAAAAAAAAAACTCCATAAAAGCTCGCCAGCCGAGCGACTCGAGGAATTTCGTGTCCAGTCTTGCATCATCTTTGCGTCAAACGAACGAGCCTGATTCAATACTCACTATAGTGTGAGCATTTTTTAGAAAGACTTCGGCTCGAGCTATCCAATATACAGCATTCTCTATGACCATGCTAGAAGGAGGCAGAGACTCTGGGGAGAATGAACATGACTCACGCACTCTGGAGTCTCTCCTCCTCCGACTGAGCCTTAGGCTCGTTTTTAACGAAGTGACATGATTTACGAAATTTTAGATGCACTGCCAGCAAAATGCCCCCTCATCTTGCGACAGCGCAGACGACTGGATTTTCGAGCCACATTTTTTTAAATGGATGCTTCTGCGATGCGATAATGGCAGTTTTTATCCCTGACCACGAAAAGGCGGCGGACCTCAAAGTTATTTTTATTTCCATATCTAATCGCACGACGGAATTTCGGGCCAGATGCCTAGTGTGAGTTTGATGGTTCGAAAACAACTAGTTCTTTTTCGCGATGGCCTGCATTTTCGTATAACTTCGTATAATGTATGCTGGACGCCATCCGACGAAAAAAATATATTATCGAAAAAAGTTTTATGAAGGAAGGCAATATGAAATTGTGAAATAAAGATTGCGAAACAGTCAAAAAGATTTTTTTATTGCGAAAAAAAGGAAAATCACTTCGAGTTGTTTTGTTTGTTGATTGCTGTTTTAAGGTCACATTCGGGTCACAAGTATTTCACTAAAAGCTGGGTATGGATAAAAAGTTATCTTCCATGGAGAAGCAAAGTCAGGGACGGAAACCACTTTTTTCCACTTAATCTCTCCAAGTGGAGGCCTTTCCGAAACATGTAATTGTCGAATATTGAAGTTCATCCCAATACTCAGCACCACTTTGCAAATCAGCAGAAGAGTATATTGATCCACACACATTATTGAGAAAACAAATGGATGAAACGGTTTTTGCTATCTCCGGTGGCCATCAAACAACCTTTTCGCAATTGAAAATATATGAAATGTAATAGTATTTACGAACATGCCACCTCACAGCTATTCATTTCGAATTCTTGACACGTTCTCACCAAGCGGCCAAAAATCGGGCTTTGGTCTCTCGATTTCAATTACCCAATTACCATTTCTCAAGACCGTTAGACATGAAGTAGGTTTCGCCGTGCGAGGAGGAACGTCGACCGTTTAAGATGCTCTGGAGGAAGTGGGGGAGGGATATTGAACCTGCCAGAGTACCAGTTTCAGATCTTCTGACCACCATTTCCTCTTGTAGGTGAAAGGGGAGAGTTATCTTCAGAAGGCTCAGAAGGAAGATCGACTATGCCTCTTCAGTAATGCTAACAAGATGGAATTCTTAGTAACGCCCCTCACCCTCGCACTCTTACAACCTTTCATCTTCCTCGTCTTTGCCTCGCCTGTTTGGCGTTCTAAAGCAAAAAGGCTTTATAGTGAGATGGTTGAATGATCACCTGCGCTAAGCGCAAGTCATTCGTTCTTAATGCATTCGCCGTCCTTATGGCTTCGTTCAAGAAACGAAGCATCACACCATCATATCATTGTGCAAAGAAACTGTGCTGACTTGTGGGAAGTAACATTCTCTTTTCTGACTATCGCTCTCGGTCGTAATATAGTTGATTTGAGGAATAAGATAAACCTTAAAGTTGCCGGTGCTAAAGAACTAGAATATCACTTCATTGTGTCATTCTGCACCATTGATTTCATTTCCTTTTTCGAACTTCACATGATTTACGATTACGAGTCAGATATAGTCGTTGCCCTGGAAGCGCCCAACAACTCGTAAAATTTTTAGCGTCTCGTTTCCCCACAGAATAAAATTATGTGTCTAGAACAGAAGCCGCGTTTTCCCCATCATATCGGTGAATGTAGGCTGTTATCACATGCTAATAAGTGGCAATTGATCGAAGCGCCGTTCCATGACTGCCATAAACTTACGCTCCCAACAATTAGCATCTTACTGATAAAAAATTGGTACAAATTTCAATACAAAGACATTGGAATTGTGAACTCAATAAAGGTGACCAAATCCTTTCACAGGCATTTTCTTTACTATCTTTCCAATTAAGTTGCACTTATCACGGAAAAAATACAATACGAGATGCAAGACGAGGCACAAAAAACCTCAACCTTGTTACTAACCCGAACGAACCCAAACGGGCCCAAAATGGCAAAGCACTTGCAAGAGAACTCTCTACCCAGGTCCTAACTTTCCGCCTGAGAAGCATTCAAAATTAGGCGCTATCGCAATATACGGGGATATTGTGGTGAAACTATTTATTTGCTATTATTTTAATTATTTTAGTTATTAATCATTTTTTATAATTATTCATTTAAAGTTATTATCGAAACCGCGAGAAACGTCTCCTTTTCAGTCATAAAAATGGAACTTAATCCTAGGCAGGGGAAAGTGAAGCTCCAGGGTGGTGAAGCCAATATCATTGTCCTCGAATCCTGCCCTCTCCCAAAGGCCCAATCCTAAAAGATGTCCCCGTATCAATCGATACGTCCAAAATTGATTATTGGGTACATCATGTCAGCGCCTTTTCAGCTGAATCTCTCCCAAACCAGACTGGGTCACCAGCCTTGGATTTGATTAGAGGAAAGCAGGAAGCGATGGGAGCCATGCCGACATCCCTTGTGAATAAAAATGGGTTGCACTTTGAAGTTCTTCGGAGTGCTTTGGAAGACTTCATAAGTCCTCATGCATGGATTTTATGAAATATTTGCGCAATTCCATTTTGATTACCCATTCAAGCTTTCCTGCTTGTGAAGGAAAGGAAGTTAAAAATATTGAAGCCGTCCAAACAATGCCTCGGTGAGAAGAAAACTAATTTAAAAACGGCACTATAAAACCTTATACTATTAAAAAGTCAATAATAAAACCTTATAAATAAACCTTATAATAACATAATATGAACCTTACGAAATAAATATTAGTTATAGTATTACTTTCATTTATCATAAGCTTCTATTGCAATAGACGTTGCAGTCTATTTCACCATTTCTCACGACTGTCTTACACAGCGTAAATTAATAAATAAGTAAATAAAAACAAGATAATAAAAGACAGAAACAGTCGAAGCTATTATTTCGAGATTTACCTGCTAAAAGTGCTTTTATCAAGTGATACCAATCAATTACTCGTATTCCGTTTGTTTCATATTCCATGAAAATTTTCCTTTATTATATTATTTATTCTTTATTCTATCTTCAATTACCCTTTAATATGCCTTTATTACTGTATCCATGGCAAAAGTCTCATGAAAGTCTCTCCCGACTATTCAACTTCCCATGGAACTTTTAATTGAGGTATATCGATAGAGCTTCAAACGCTGACAGCCGTGAGGTGGTGGTAGTGCCCTCAAAGTTTGCCCTCCAGCGGGAAAAGAACTCATGACCAACCGGCTTGAAGTCGAGAGCACACCACTGCTCCGCGGCGACTCTGAAAGCCCGGAGGCTAGTGTAATGCTTTACTTCCAGCCAACTTTGACTGCTCACAACTTCCTTGGCAGGTTCATTTTGCAGTTTTAGTTTCCATATTTGTAATCAGCGTTTGAAGCTCTATCGATATATCTGGGTCTCATATCAAAGTTCCATGGGAAGTTGAATGCCTGCTTTCCCTGGTCTGAGTTTTTTTAATCAATTCAAACTAACTTAGTGCCATCTTGAACCGGAATAGTGAGCAGTGAACACACGTAGAGTTTGCGAACGCTAGTTACTGTAAGAACAAATGATCACAATGTGCAAATAACGAAGAAAAAGAGATAAAGAGCATCGGTAAACATGAATAAAGTCAGAAGTACTCCTGCATCCAAGCTCACAAAAAGAACGAGCAACTCGAGGTGAAGAAACGACAGATAAAACACCAGGGGTGGTATTCAATCCTTCCCCCAGGGGTTGGGGGACGGAAATCCCTTTAAATTTATTTGTTTTTAACGATGTAGTTTCTTCATTTTCAGTGCATGTTTACTTTGACCTACATACATACATTAAATGTAGGCCCTTTATCAGGACAATCCCAGTTGGGAAGACAGAGAAAATTTAAAGGGATTTTCGTCCCCCAACCCCTGGGGGAAGGATTGAATACCGCCCCAGGAAGAGTTTTCACGAGGGCCAGTAAATACTCAGAGATAATCTGGCCTAATGTCAAGGGGAGGAAACCTCTCCTATTCGTTCTTCAGCAAAAATCCAGCCAACCTCTCCACCGTCTCAGTAAGACCCCTAATAATAGGTGTAACTGCTGGAAAAAAAAAAAGAAGAATCGGGCACAGCAACAAATTTGAAGGCATACTGATCGAATTACTTGTTAGGGAACAATACCAGCTCTTCCGGAAAAGTCAGTAAGAGACCCGAGACAATAATATCAAAAGATTTTGTTGAGAATTTCCGGAATACATTGTCTCGGCGCTATCGCAAGATACGGGGGCATTGCAAGGGCAATGCATTTCAAACCGCGTAAAACATCTTCTGTCAAAAATGGGACTAAGCTAACGAGGAGAAGAGAGGCTTCAGATTGCGCTCACAATTTTTTTCTTCCCCCGATATTACTTGCCCTCTCCTGGGCTTAGCCTAGAAGATGCCCCCGTGTCTTGCGATAGCCCCAAGATTTCCTTTCAAGTGAATGGAGAGAGGTCGTACGAAGCTGAATATTCCACTTACGTGAATCTCTGAGTGCTCACAGATGCCTTTTATTGTAAGAGCAGCAGAAAAATCTACCACATAAAATACAATTTCAAATGTTAGACATGAATCGAGAAAAACTAAGGCGTTCCTGAGCGCATCCCCACAGGGCAGAAAAAGTGCGAATGCACCTGGCAGGTTTTTTTCTGAATGGAAAAGGAACACCCTCGAGCCGGTATCACCTTTCAACTTAAAACCGTGGTATGCCAAAAGGGTC
>MU883205.1:0-10618 GCA_036418205.1 Ostertagia ostertagi
ATAAATCTTCAATGAATTTCATGTGGCAGGAGGAAAATAGCCGAAAAGCCATCCCTCAAGAAAGTATTAAATCCAACGTCACTGCCTGAAACATTTCGTAAACTTGAGGCTGAAGTCGCCTTTGATATGAAAATCTATTATTAATGAAGAGAAAGACTGAAAATGAGATAAATGAATAAATTTGGTTGTCAAGGGACACTAATCCATTGAAGCTTTAATAATTTCGAGAGAAGTCAACTGTGCAGGATTGTTCTCGCAGACAAAGCCGACAGATCTCACAAAAAGTGGTTGAATGTTGCTATAATTATCACCAGTAAGATACAGTAGTGGGAACGTACAGCTATATATTAGGTTCGCATAATTTTTGAGAACCTTTGGTGTTTTTCGATTAAATTACTTATCTTATTTCTCTGATGTACTTTATTCAGCACAGTATACATCACCATTATTACCAACATATAACCAATGCGAGGGTGGGTATTCAGTGTCTCTCTTGTAGAATTTATTTATTTATTTATTTATTTATTTATTTATTGCACGCTTAGGTGCGCTACATTAATTCACATCTTAACATCAGTAAAACTAGGGAACACAAAACATTGTTAAGTGAATCCAGCTAGGCAGCAGGCGAGATAAAGAGATGATTCTCCAGGACTAAATTTGGAAAAGCAGAGATGTCGATAAATGCAGATTAGGAGAATTTCATAGAGTTCTGATCGAAGAAATATTGGATGTCGATTTTGACTTTATGGTGATTCAAGTGAGATTTCTTCTCCAGAAGGTGATTGAGAGAGGAGAGCGGATAGTCGTTCGTTGACGCAGGATTAGTGCTACAAGGCGGAGCTAAAAGAACTGACCGCCCGAGAGTCTCCAATTTTTTAGGAATTTTCTTAGCAAGGCGGGCTCGAACGACCTCAGAAAAAAATAGATTTTGTCTTCCTTTGCTTTCAAGTTGAAGGCGTTGCCATCAAGCTGTCAACGATTCTTCCCATCACTGACACTGGTATTAGTTGATGCCGGTCTTCAGCGCAAAGGCCCTCCCGTATTGCGCCAACGACTCAGGAAGTTCGAATTCAGAGGGAGTTGGGTTTGTACTGTCAGAACTCCCGAATCGTTTGAGCAAATCTACTGCGGCTCGTGGATTTGTTAGCACATTGCACCCAGTCCACATCACCAATGAGTATTATAGATGGTCATCCGAAGGAACTATAGGAAACCTACAGGAACTTGATGATGTCGGATTGGGTTGAGAACTGATTCGGGACTACAATTTTCCTTCGATCAGAACTCTATGAAAGTCCACAAGAGAGGCACTGAATACCCACCCTCGCATTGGCGATATGTTGTTAATAATAATGATGTATACTATGCTGGATAAGTAGATCAGAGAAATAAGATAAGTAATAAATCGAAAAACACCAAAGGTTCTCAAAAATTGTGGACCGACCTAATAGCTAATTCAGGCTCTGCAATGGGTTACTAAAGACAAAGCCCGGGATAAAATTTGTGTAATAGAGCGATTCATAATGATGACTAGTACTCAATGAATGAAATTTGGAAAGGAACAGAGAGAAATAATCGCGAAACGCTAAATTGAGGCTTCAACCTACGAAAGTTTCGCGTATGGTACGATGGCGGAGACGGAGCGATCGAAGAAGAGAACACACGCGAGACAGCACGAGGGAGCTCTCTGATCTTCGCATCTCGCGGTGGGTGGGCAGCGTTGCAAGTGGGGTCGATGGTTGCAGGCCCGTAAGGCTTAGCGCTCTAATCGAGTATTTGTTGCGACGAAGTGTCATGATCTATGTAACCATAAGTTGCCTTCAAACCATAAGCTGACTAAGTAGTAAAATACGATAAGTAACCGATTCTGATGACCATTGGTCACTTAACTTTCTACTTTGCCAGAGTACACCGATTTAAGGAATGAGCCGCATTGTTTGCCTCTATAGATCAAAGAAAACAACGTAATGGGGATCCTCATAGCCCCTATCGCCTTCGGATCTGACACATCATGATCGTGATCGAATAGGACATGCCGCAATAGGCATGCACTGAAAATGCCTCGTTTTCCGGCTCCAGTAGAAAGATAACTGCGATTATCCTATTTTCCGATTTGGACCTTTCATTAGAGAGAAAGATCTACGTGAAGCCAAGAAGATGACTATAATAGCTCAAGGAGCTCTGAAGATTGCTGCAGCCGCTGTACTGGAAATTACGAAAGCCATGTCATCCTCGGAAAATAGGCTGTGAAGGAGGACAGGAACAATTAGGTGAACATCGCGCGAGGTGTGTATAATACGTTGAGTGAAGGGCAGAATCTTCTGCATCGGGCGGGCTTAAGGCGGAGCTGGGGCTCCCATTTATGCACTCCGAACACCGCGATAACCCATTACGCTACCGAAAACCCCACTTGCCTTGCGCCAGGTTTTATGGCATTTGCCGTGGGTTAAAAGTAGTCACGCTAAAGCAAAATGCTGATTGTTGCATGTGGTAATCTAATCATTAAAACTGCTCGACGATTTCGAACATAATTGGCGATTAGCCAAAAGAATGACGCATCCCAAAGAGGATTACCATCTCCAGTCGCTGTTTCCCTTTTGCATTCATAGGAGACAAAGCAATAGAAAGGGCAGGTAATGGAAAGTTGTAAAAGCACAGAGGCGTAATCGCTTTTCGAAAGATGCACGTAAGGATGTCAGCTTTGAATTTTCATGCGCCACGGTAGTCTTCACCTATACAATACCAATATTCCAAAGCTACAGTAGAGCAGGTGCTCTTTGAAAGAGTCCCTAATCACTGCATAGTGAATACTGATCACCACGCATCCATGTTCATTGATTTGGTAGTTTACTTTAGATTTTAGAAACCTTCCTAGATTTCGGATGTCGGGGGTTGAAGAAGTTGGCTCGTCAATCCCTCACGAGAACCAGATGTCAAATTTGGTTCGAATCCTGCCTAAGCCAACCAAGCTCCCCTCACTCCCGGTTTGTTAATTCGAGCTTCGTCGAGAAGTATAAAAACACTAATTTCGACATTGGCTGACACATGCAATTCATTGCAAAGGTCCGATCGCGTTTCGAGGCTAGCGGCTTCAAAAAGGAGTCCAGGTGGGGTTGCAACAGGGTGAGACACGATCGAGGATTTCCCGACAGGGGAGGCGAGGTCGTACATGATTCAGATTTTCATAAGCTCTCGGATGTGTGGCAAGTTGGGGGAGGTGGCACATATTATGTATATACCATTTATTATTCACTTAGTTTATTGTTTATTTCAGTGGGAGTGGCTGGAAGGGCAGAGTGCACGATACCACGCGAGCGGTCCGGGGATCAAATCCTGGGTCGTGAGTCGCCCAGGCCAACCAAGCCTTCCATCCCTCCGGGGTCGGTTAATTGGTACCAGACTTGTCTGGGAGGATAAAAAACACTGACTTGTACATCGGCTGGCCCCCACAAGTCATTGTATAGGCCACATCGCATTCAAACGCCACTACGAATGTACAAATGGAAGTAGAATGCGCGCATCCCAAAAAGGATCGATCAACGGGCAAAATGTTAATTCTTTATACTTTATTTGTATTTAGTATTTATTATAACTTCATGATTCTATTGCTCTCAAGGTGCGAACACCCTATATGGCGGGGGATGGACGTAAATTTGCATTATTATAGATTCCCTTTTATGATGCTTTTTTGAAGCTAGACAGCGAGCTAAAAGTAATTCAGGATCATGAACAACCATTAGCTAGCCACTGTCACACATCACACTATCGCTGTGTACGAGTAAGGGGGGGGGGGGAAGGGAGGAGGGGACGTGTTATCAAAAGACTTTCCTTGAACATTCAACTTCGGGCTGGAATACCATGGAGGCAGCAATAGGGCAGTCGGGCAGTTGACAACAACCATGAAATTTTCGGAAAAGACTACTGCAGCATGGTTGAAGTGCCTGTTAAGGGGTAGGATAGATCTCGGAGTACCGCCTCGAGGGGAAGCTGCGCTGTCACCTTCATTTAGGAAACGTCTCAAAGCATTTAGAATGTATGCCATCAGACACATTTCACAGGACGTTGGGAGGGCTAGCAATGGACAGAGCTCAGCCGTTCCGAGGCCGCCGTAGACGGGATACCAAAGTTACCCAGCAAGCTATGGCAATATGAAGACCCTGTATTCCTGACAGTTCGCATCCTGGAAAACAGGGTCAATCGTCGCATTGTTTTAGTTGCGAGAATTTTTACGAAATATAGAATCCTCACCGTCACTCATCGGCCTTGGCGGAATCCCATATGACTCCTCTATGCATAAACCCAATCGACCGCTCCCCTCCTCGTTCTGATAATGCAGCAACGACATGTGGATCGCGCTGAGAACAGAGTTTGTGTCCCGCTATGTGACGGAGGCAGAGGTCATACTGCTTACTGCTACTGAAGCTATTTCGAGCCCGATACTATCAGGAAGTGAAAGAAAGAATGGCTTTGGGTTAATTTTGCTACCGATTTTGACCGAATCACAAGGGAAAAATGGAGATTGAAAATATTTGAATTGTAAACTTCCAGATCTTTTTTTACCTATACCAATCAACGATTTCGGCTAACACGGCTAGTTTTCTGGGCATCGCGCTAGCTTTTCCCCTCCCTCCAGATGAAAAACTATGCTCTGCAACATGCTCTCAGCTAAAAATGTCGTGTTCCATTTGTGGAGGCAACAATACGGAACAAAGTCATCGCCGCTGAACTTTACTACGACCTTTATTCGCACGTAGATGAGAAATACGTCGCCATGTTCTGATTTCACCCTTTCCCTCTCACGGTCAGTCCACAAAAAAAACACCCGTCAAAAAGGATCAATGAATTGGAACAGATCTTTTCAAAGAACAATTGAAGTCGAATCTATTTCAGGTCAAATGAGCTTTTATTTTCTATGAAATCTCCTTTCATAAAAAAGAAAATGTCGTAATCGATAGAATCGCATTTTGCCCTTGACTGGGATCTTCGGAAGCTCGTTTCCATGCCTACCGGGTCTTCCATCAATCTGGAGGTGCTTAGTTGATTGATGACGTTAAACTGGTGGATTAATTGGTATAATAATTTCAAGGGCAAACAAGAATAAGCCCAAGTAGCCTGTCAAACAGCCCCGTACGATTCGTTGTATGGGCAGGCCCCACAGTTCAAATTCTCCCATTCCCTGAAAGGAGGTAGATTGCGTGGAAAATCACAAAAAGCTATGTGGGTTGTAAGCAGTTTATTTCATGGCTTCTCATTTCTTCGTATATGTAAAATACGATTCTAAAGGGACTCACGCATCTCGATTAGCTGAGCCGGATAGCGAGGAGGAAAGGGAGGAGGCCTCGGAGGAAGCCCTCCACGAATGACGCGCATTCCTGCCGTCGACTTGTTCACTTGAGCGATGTTCCGAGTGGCAGAGCTCTCAGAGACGATTTCCAACTATTGCGGCGACACTAATTAGGTCCAGGCCGGCATAAAAAAGGTTCTCGCACCAGAGCGCGAGGATCACTGCAGTGAAGTAGTGAAGAGAACGAGAAATGGGGTCGCCGTGAGAGGGTAAGCGACGTGTGGTGACAAGCCATACTAATACCATCTGGTTACAGCCAATTTCGCTCGGCTTTTCGCAGCTCTTCTTCGGAAAAAAAACTTTGCAAATTCCGAATTAACCAAGAGTGCCAGGGGAGGAATGGCTTTCGCTTCTGATGACAGGCCTTTCGAGGATGACAGCTTTGCGAAACATACTAATGTTCCTAGAAGCTCACCTGGGGCTCTATCCCAAGATACGGGGCATCTTCCAGGAATAAGTCCGGAAGAGAGCAAGAAATTCGCCAATAATGAAAATTGCTCACGCACCCCGAAGTCTCTCCTCCTCCGCTTGAGGCTTAGTTCCGATTTCAAAGAGAAGGAGATGCTTTACGTGGTTTTTAAGTATGCTGCGGATTGTGCCCCCGCATCTTGCGATAGCGCCCTCACCTGGACAAGTAAATCCATCACCTGTAGGAAGGCAACAGTTGTGACAGTAAGGCAAAGGTGTTACCCCTAGCACTGATAAAAGCGGTAGATAGCTCTAGCAGGTACATGGGTCAAGTATTTAGATTTCGGGTAGTTCTAGCATCAGAGATGAATTGATTGAAAAGGATTTTTGGCCGGTACCTCGCAGAAATCGAATAAATCATTGAAACCGCCGAGTGAGCAGAATTAAAAGCCTCGGAAAGTTCATAAAATGAATTGTGCTAGCCCGAGACCACCCACGTCAAAACGACACATGTTAAGCTTTAAAAAGCCGACGTTTCGAAAGAATTGTTGACTTTTAGGTCGTTTTGGCTTTAAAATTGAAATTGCAAGTTGACCGCGAATCTTAGAAGAAGGCAGAAGTGAGCAAGGAGTGATGGGCACTTGAAAAAACGGAAGTCGAATTTGAGAGTAGGGGGAATGCATACGAAATTCTGCCCAGCGCGATCATGTTGCAACGGACAGATCCACTTTCAAACGAGGTTCAGCACGAACTTCCTGTTTGAGTGCAGTTTCCTACACAGCTAATAGAAAATACATTTAGGCAAAAAGGTCAAGGATTTTCTTATTAAAGGGCGTTCGATTGATAAGATTGTAGATTGAAGAGGAGGAAATACATCCAGTCGAAAGGCACGCGAATCCTCAGCTGCATGAAGGATCTCGCCTTCAGCGGGCCTGGCTGTGTCAGAGTCAGGTCGCGTAATCGCGGCCAAGCGCGCGGACGATTACAGAAATTTACATGTGTTACTCAATACTATGTGAAGCAGGGTCAACCCTATCGTTGTTACTTTTTGAAAAATTTTTACGACCCCCTCCCCCAAGGTGGATTTGATACGACCCCCTTTTCCACACCTCGACCACCATCATCGTCTCTATAGTATTTAATTCTGATACCACTCAACCCACCAAACTCCGCCCACTTTTTCCTCCAAAAATGCCGTCGAGGGGGGTATATAGCTATTCTTATAGCTACTCTGGAACAATAAAAATTCCCTATACTCCGCCATTTTACTCCTACCTTTACCGCATTTTACCTCTATTTACTAGATCTCTTATTTTCTGTACTATATTTCATATATCACTTCATTTTCTAGGGGGGGGGGGTATATACGTTTCACCTCAAACTCACATGTGATTTCAAGCGACTGAAACGGGTACGACCCCCCCCCTCCTACAAACTCAACCAAGTACGACCCCCCGTTGTTACTAGTAACAACGTAGGGTTGACCCTGCTGCGAGGTGCTCTCCAAACCCCACCGCTATTTCTGCTTGATGGTGATGGGTAAATTTGGCGGACTGCTGCACGTTTCTTATTCAGGTTTCAGGCAGCTATTGAAAAAAAAAAGAAAAAGCTAAGGCTAGCGCTCTCGTCGTTCACTTTCAAGTCGAGATAGCGAACTTGGTTACTTCAGAGACAGTTCTTTCCTACACACCAAATGGATCGATTCACCTGAACTTATCGTGGGGTGTGCCTTTAGCAAATGAAGCAAACTAAGAAGCTGCTGGAAAATGTGAATGTCTCAAGCATCGTCTATTGACTATGGAGGCTCATGACGCGGTGAATCATTCACTAATCCCGTGTCGGCCAAGAGACAAGAGAACACGAAAAAACATCTAAACACAGCATGTCCAGGGTAGGAAGACAGCAATTAGACATGATTTGTGTGCTCCTGCCTCCACCCGATTTCACGGAAAGCAGTAGAGCTTTTTTTCTGAAAACGAAGGAAACTGGGGTTGTCATAGTGAGGAAACGTCAGCCATGTGAAGGCGGATGGGAAGAAAAACCAAGTCAAATTTGACTGGGCGTGCCCCGGCAGATGGTGATGGTGGAAATGGCACGTGTAGAAAGCAGCACATTTTTTCGGGCACGCTGCCGGTATTAAATTGGAAACAGCTGTTGAATAAGCATGAAAATGAGAAAATGAGAAAATACATGTGTTTCCTTTAAATGTCTTGAGAATTCCATTAGCACATCACCCACAGGACAAATAAAATGACCCGCCCATTTGGTGTTGGTGATCTGCCCGGAAATGGACAGTGTGGAACGATCAGCATGGATCCTCTGGTGATTTGACGTCGTTCTTTATGCCAAAATTAATCCCACATGGTTTGCGAAATAGGGCGATTAGAATCTGGCTATCCAACGGAATCTTCAAAAAACTATGGAAAACATCCTTCATATGATGATTCATTATAAATATGTTCTTTTATTTATGAATAAAACATTGAATAGAAATAAAGCATCTTGTGATGCGCTACTTATTCGACTTCCATCAATAGTGATAGTAGCTCTGAGGGTGTTTCTGAACCATGGAATCGCTTTGAGGTCCAAGGAATTCACTATTTTTTATGGAACACTTATGGTAATTGAAAAGGAAGCAAAAACACACCTAACGTTGTACAACCCACTGTCCTGCGTCACAAATTTTAGGCCATATTGAATAAAGGTAACATGGCTACTGTCAACAAAAGGGCGAGAGTGTAGATAGAAAAAGACACGCTTTGTGGAGCGCTATGACTAAGGTAGCGTTCAGAGTTGGCGATCGTAAATGCGATCAGGCGACTAGACGATTAGTCAGCAAGGAGAAAGATATGTATCGATTAGGTGAGTAAGCGAGTAGGCGATTAGGCGATCACTTAATGGACCGCCGAACAAACGATACAACTCTTTTCGCACTTAATCACTTATTCGCCTAGTCGCCCGATCGATACGCATGCTTTCCGTTCAAATCATCGCCCAGTCGCCAAATCGCCTGATCGCGTGTACGATCGCCAACTGTGGACGCGGCGTAAGCCTTTCAAATATTATAGAGAGCAGAGCTGCTGGAGTAATATGCATATGTGAGAGCTTCCAGAGAGCACTACGAAACTCAAAATTGCCTAATCTCACGGTTGACAAAAATCCTGAGTCCTTAAATTAATGTTTAAGCCATAATAACAAATAACTGAAGGGGCAGGGTGAAGGCAGGAGGATGAAGCTCAACAGATCTTCGAATTGGCCACCGAAAACCGAATTCTATATCTGCACGTGGATCATCACGGATGAGCTACCACGTATGAGTTCACATGTACTTCTTGCCTTTCGGAGCTCCCCAATATAGTTAGAATTTCACCAAGGAGGGCAAAATTAGCTAAAAAAATTGAATGGTAATGTATTTGAAAGAGGCTATGGGGTCATGGTAACCAACTAACCAACTCGGAAATTTTTCGGGAAGAGCCTAGCAAAGAGTCTTTTGAAATGCCGCCTTTGATGGGTCTTGAAGCCCTTTAGGTTTCTTTGGCTCATTTTGGTGCAAAATGTCGCGCGGCCGTCCTAATGGGAACTTTTTGCACTTCCCAGCCGGATGATTCACATGATTATCGGTAAGGATATTACTTGGACCCCCACGCCCCCCCCCCCATGCACTGCTCAGTTCACCCGCTAAATTCCGCTGTTCTATCAGATAGAGAGAGAGAATTGCGACGCTAATCCCTGGGGAAGGATAATACCCCAACCAGGCTTCCCGAGCAAAGATCGAAGTACGAAGAGCACCTATTTCATTAAGTGCTTCCGTGTTGACAACCATGGGATATGTTGTCCTAAGTCCGAAAGGGGTGCTGACTCAGCGCCCTTCCACTGCAATTTTCCATCGTAACGATCCTTCTATGGCAATGCGCTCGCCTTTTGTGGGCATATGTCAGTAATGAAAGCGGGCTAGCCGTCCTTAGTGGTGGAATCATTCATGAGTAATCGCGCGTCCCATCCCACACATCCTCGCTCTCGATCGAATACCTCTGCACATTTCTTATGACATTTCCCCCATTGCTCTCTACCCCGAATCCTTGAGGACCATATTTTCTCGACGAAACCTTGTACATCGGCCAAGAAGTTCCCAACGATGGTGCTCACTGGGGAGCACTAGGTGGGCAGATTCATAGTGCACTTTGGAATAGACGGGCTAAAAAACCTTGGCGCTAAATCAACAGGGTTGTTCAAGGGCGCGACGACGTTAATTGTACCTTGCAAAAACGCCTACATTATGTTTTACAGAGGTGGTCATTAGAGAGCGCGAACAGACAAACCGGACAATTCAAGGGGATTGTGCCTATGCAACCAGCAGAAGAAATAATAAGACGTATGAAAGGCTTAGGAGAAGGTGGAGATGACAAGCTTTGTTGTGAGAAAGGCCATGAGCGCTTCCAAGCGGCCACCTCCATAGAACAAAGGGGGGGGGGGTTTGGAAGCACGAAGAATGGGCCACGATGCACTCGTGTTGGACCTGGGGAGTAACTAGCCAAGAAGAAGGTAATCAGATATTTCATGGTTGAAGGGCAAGTGGGAGTTGGGACCAAAGAAGGGATAAAGTGTTTAACCTCGGTTATACTGGTCTATGGACATGTGAATGGCGCATCCGCTCACAGGGTCAAGCTTGCATTGAGGGATCCTCGCCAAGTGGACACGCGAGGGGGGGGGTCGTATTTCAGAATTTTTCTCGACTCCCCGCTCGACCCTGTCCACTCCGGTCAATTTTTGCAATGGTGCATAGGAACTTAAAAGCATTTCTGCTACTAGGAGCCTTCAATAACCACTATGGCTTAGCCTGGGGTGGCGCTAGGGCATGCATTT
>MU883206.1:0-15719 GCA_036418205.1 Ostertagia ostertagi
AATTTAAATTATAATTCTAAAAATTGGGCGGAAGTGGTGTAGTGGCAAGTGGCACGCTTACCACGCGAGCGGTCCGGGGATCAAATCCTGGGTCGTGAGTCGCCCGGGCCAACCAAGCCTTCCATCCCTCCGGGGTCGGTTAATTGGTACCAGACTTGTCTGGGAGGATAAAAACACTGACTTGTACATCGGCTGGCCCCCGCAAGTCATTGTATAGGCCACATCGCATTCAAACGCCACTACGAATGTACAAATGGAAGTAGAATGCGTGCCGCATCCCAAAAAGGGATTGATCAACGGCAAATGCTTTATCCTTTCATTATACAAAATTTTGTAGTTCTTATCGTTCCCTGAAAATAGCATTTAGTTCAGACATGCGAAGTAAATTAAGTAGGTGGCAAGCCATGATACCTTTATCCTTTGTAATTAGAACAAGTGTTTTCTGGGACGCCCCTAAACTTTTGAAATGCATTGTCTTGCGAAAGCAGAATGCCTTTAGGTGGAAACATAACCGACTAGCTTCAGTCATACATATTTTCATATAGGGTGGGTCCTTGTCATTATTAGACATCATTACAATTTTGTCGTTTAGTAAGTGAACGAACTGCAACGCAATAGAGCACATGACGGCGAATTGTAACCAACAGAAGTACAGCGTAATCGCCAACACCGTTGTCCCATGCGCATTTAACATTTTAACACGTTGACGACAGCGCAGGACACATACGTCCCGCACTTTGCAGGCCATGACGGACAGCGCGGGACGTATGTGTCCTGCACCCATTACATCAATTTTTTTCGCGCACGCGTGATTCTTTTAAAGTTTCTTGTGTTTGTTCTATGGAAGAGACCTAGCACAGCTACAAACATAGTGGCTCGAATAAGGGTTACGTATGCTTCAACTTAGAAAAAGATTTCTGAACGTTACTGAATATATCAGTTCAGATAATTTTTTGTTTCCCTTTTCATTCGATAAGTGTGAGGTTCAAAAGAGTGGTAAAATTAAATACGGAGCCCGAGGAATAACAAGATATGTGTTTGATCGCAGCAATCCAGGTAGGACGGATTTTAAGGTCCGTTGTAGATAAGTCTGGCAAATTTTGCTTTTTCATTCGTATTTCGCATCTTTCGATCAAATTTCCACAACTGTACCCTTGGATAGTTTCTACTCGATGAAAGTCACTGAACTAATTTTGTATCAGTCATTTGTTATGTGTTTACCATTCGAAATACGCTCAATGACCTGAGGCGGTTGCGCTCGCAAAATCGAGCTGGTTCCACGCGGCCAAAAAAGCCAAAACGCGCGCTGTCGTCAACGTGTTAATAAAACAGCCTCGTTCCTCAAAACTACACTAAACTCGAAAGAGCAGAACCACTCGTGGCAGGGTTGTAAAGAAACACCTTTGTCCAAGTGCATGTCATTTTTGATTTGTTAAATATTGACTGGACTGTAGAATAACAGATTTTGGGTGGTATAAGTCACCTCTCTGCCGTAGGGCTAAATGGCAGCATAAAGTGTGGTCAAACAGTTGGAATTTTTTATTTGCTGGTCTTAGCTAAGCCATTAGCCAATCAAACTGTCCCGAATTCCCGAATTCACACATTTTATGATGCAGAATTAAGCGTATGATACGATGATCGACACAACTTCGCGACGAAGCGAGCTCTCCCTAGAAGCTTTGCTGAAGACAATAAGATTTTTTATGGTGTATTTACAAGGGAAAACGCTTCGGGACGAAACCGGCGAGCCTGAAAAAAATATTTGTTTTGAGTCTGTGACAACTTCATGTTGTTTGTAAGCGTTTCTTCTTCCACAGTCCTCATTCCACCGATCAACTACCGTCGCGATTTCGGTTGCTGGTCCTCGAAATTGCGACCCCCTCCCTCGGCCTATGAACCAAAATGCGACTCCCTCGTTCGAATAGTGCGAATAGACGGTTGATCCTGACTTTCAGTCGGACGGATTGTGCACGCGGTAAATGGCTTCATTTGTCACCAAACTACTATACCGGCCATATGAGTATTGAGATCAGAATTCAGTTGTTGAGATACAACTACGACAGAGGCTTCTCCTAGCAGTAATCTTCCTTCGCCGTATTGTTACACTGAGGGTATTCATCATGGCTTCTAACAAACGCTTCAATTCAGAGTCGAATTCATGGTTTTTCATTAGTTCTGGATTTACTACAAGGCTTCAGCTACAGATGCACAATTACAGTGCTACCCTCACAGCGCTTTTCTAATCAGTTGTTACCACTGCACCGCTATTCCCTCCACCGACACAATTACGACATCAAACCTGTTCAACGGACCCAAACATGGTGGGGAATAATATTTTCCTGATTTTCGGTGAAATGCTCTTAGAGAAATTTAGAATGCACGAATATTTTATTTTCACTCTCTGAAAATGCGGTACATCAGTTTTGTGCTAATGGTGAAATCTTCCTCTTCTTTACTTCCAACTTCGTCGTCGTCTTCGCCGCCGGAACCTTCGGAATCTTTGAAGTTTTCTTCAACTTCTTCTTCGAATTGTTCATCAATCTCCTCCTCTTCACTTTCGTCAACGTAGTAATCCCCACTGAGTTGTATATCGAGATCTTCCATGGGCATATACTACTACAGGGACCACATTTGAATGCGATATGAGTGTCATGTTAAGGGAGGCGCTTGAGCAAAGCCTGAAATAGGTTCTCAATAAGCACTTTGTAGACAAATTTACATTGTCGTGATCTCCTACATGTAACCAGTACGACGTTTGTCCGGATGTGTTTTGATTTCAACTCCAGCATATGGACATCCGTCGTTTGCATATCCAATAGGAAGTTTCTCGACTTTGATTTCTATCCTTTTTCCTCTATTCGCCTTAAGATGCAGATCTTCAGTTTTTCTTACTACACTCAATTGTTTCTGTAAAACTGACCTTAATCCAATAGGTGCATCTCTTGTAACCATCTGGGCCTACCTTGCTACCTTCTAGATCTACTTCAGTGAGCGTCCAATTCCTTCTAGCCTTCAGTTTACGGCCGCAACCTGGTGGCTGAAACAATTATTTGAAGCTTTCAAAGAGCAAATCTGTGCTGCGAAAAATATTAACCCTCTTATGGCAGAACTCGCCACCATATCCGCTGGGGCAGATGCATACTGAGCAATTACGTGGATGAGGGAATCCTTTATTGCGACATCGATTGGGCTTGCCTTTGCATAGATCTGAAAAGTACTCCCTCACAGAGGAACCGAGAAGCGTAGAACACCACTGAATGTATAGTGTACCAGTGCAGTTGTAGTACATATTCATCATCAACAGATCGTAGAATGAAATGAAAGGAGATCCCAGAGTCTCGATATAATTGACATCTTTAGGGCACCATAGTATAATTCTTCTCTTTCTTGGCTTCATCGGTAGCACCGCTATATGAGAGATTTCAATCTCTCTTTTCTGCACAAGCGCTTGAAAGTATTCAACAAAACACTTTATCCACTGTGATTTTTTTCAAGTTGATCACTGTAGATTTTCGTCCCATATGGCATCTATGCGCCCAACATTTTTCACTTGTCAGATCCTCGCGATTTACTTTCCAGAACTTCACGCAAACTAAACTCAAACTTATAGTTTATTGAAGCCTCTCCAAGATTGTAGTACTTAACAAGGCTGACGTTTCGGCTTTCTTCGCCTTCTTCAGAGCCTGAAAAAGTCGAGAACATTGAGATCGATCCCTCGAAGCTTCTAACAATCCTGAAGACAACTCCAATAGACTAGAAAACCCTCAGTCGGTATCGGTCAATGCGAAGAGTGTTACCAGCTTACCTTGATGTCTGTCGCCAAGGAGCGAGAGAGACCACCACTAGAACTTGAATTTGAGTACACTGAGCATTACTACCTCCACCTCCACGACCTCACTGTAGGTCAAAAATTACAGAGGCCGAGAAATGGCGCGAGGTCACGGGTTATGGCTACACATTCCTCTTTTCTATTGATTTTAGGGTCTTTGGCGGCAATCCAGAAAGCTTCTAAGGTCTTGCGCTGTTGTCTTGGAGAGGCTTCAATAAACTATAAGACTGAATCTTCAATGCCAAGATTAAGAGAAAGTCGATCGTGGACTAAACACAAACTGACAAATAATGAAGCGGCAGAATTGCAGAAAAACTAACATGAATTGGCATTTGATGGAAGGTGATTTGTAAAATACTTGATTAGGGCTGCAAATCGGTATGGGTCGACGATCAGTTCTTGAGTCACAACCAGTGTTATGGCATTCATTTTTTCCACTGCAAAGCAAGTTTCATCTTTATCTGCGTTTTTTTTTCGAACAGCTTTTCTGCAACTCACATATAAACACCGCACGCGTTGCGCGCACAACAGTGCTGCGGCAAAATAGAAAGGAGCATAAATTCTCAAGTTTGATCCGACTTTAAATGACTTCTGAGCTAGGTTCTACGCTTGCTCCATCACCAATGGCTTTTGTGAACTCTCGTTCTTCTCTTCATTCCGCATTTCTTCGGTCTCCGTACCACCTCTAGACCGATTGTAATTCTCGGGATAAACACCGCCTATTTTGTATGCCTCACCCACCTTTTACTTCCTCGCTAAACTCCCCTGCTCTTCCCAGGTTTCTGAAATGTCTCAGCCGATTTATGTGCTTGGCGACAAACACGCCCACTTCAATTCATCCCGCACCTCAGATAGAAATGGTCCATTTCCCTCGGCCGGCTGTATCCATTTTTTCTCCGGTCTCGAAACTTCTCGGAACCGTTTACAAGCCTGGCAACAGACTCCGCGCACTACGGGGTGTGCCCCGCCCACTAATTAAGGTGGACCTCCCACGCCTTCGCCAACCTCTATCCACTTTTTTCCCGGCTCCGGGACTTCTTGGAGCCGAGTTATAAATTTTCGTGAATGAACCCCGCCCACTTTGGTCATGCCCCAACGGCAATTAACCTTGTTCCCGCATCTATCCAACGCATCTATCCACTTTTTTCCCAGTATCCGGGACTTCTTAGGACCGAGTTATGGATATAGCTAACTCCTCCACTTTTGTGCAATCTACGCCCTCTGTTTATATTCACTCTCCCCTCCTTTTCTGACCTCTATCTGCCTTTTCTTTTCAAGATTTTTCGGATTAGAATTATGAGGACTTCTAAGAAACGCTCAAGGCACGCCCCGCCCATTGTGGGCGGGCTCCGCTTAGCTGATGTGTGTTTTGTACTTCGTGAGACCTTGCCCACCCATCCCACACTTGACCCGGTCTCCTCCAGGCGGATCCCGAGGAGCTAGGGAATTTCGTGACAGACATACAGAACGACAGCGACAAATGACAGACAGACGAAGTGCTTTATTGCAAGTGTGATAAGAGACGAGCCTGGAGAATTGCGCAAGATGCCACATGTAGAGATGTCGCGGTAGAGCGACACCTATCGTCCACCCTGCCATTTTTATTGCAGATTTCAATTTAAAGGACGAATTCACGCTGGAAAGCAACCCATTTCAAATTAACCTAGGGATGGTGAGTGGTACACGAAAGAAGGAAGAACCATGAGAAACGGCCCAGAACCCGAGAAATGGGACCCCTTCCTTGCCCGTTGATTTGAGCATTGATGCGACTCTCATCGCTGTGCCCTCTTCAACACTACGCTCTCTCTGCTATCTAATCAATCGCCACGTATAGACGAGTGATCAGCTGATCGGTGGGCGGAGATCGCCAGACCCGCCAACTTTGAGGCATGATAGGTCGCCGAGGTCAAATTTTTCGATGCGAATTGCGCGTCAGTTCGCACCCTCAGGAGGTCCGTGGGTTACTCAACTAGGTGAATTACTTCTTCCTCGACCTCCATTCTAATCGTAAAATCCTCCTTTAAATTTTTCTAGCAAGAATATACGAGTTTTTTTTTAGCAAGAATATAATATAGTTTTTTTTCGAACTAAAAAGTGATGTGCTTCATTAAAGGTTCTTCCAATTCTTCAATTTCAAATTTTAAGCATTTCAATTTGCACCTCCTGCTGAAAGATCGTCGGATTTACTCAATATTCGATTTACGAACAAAGCGGAAAGATTTCTTCACTAAAAGGTATCTTGCTCAACTCAATTAAAATTAATGGAATGCCACGGATTGGAAACGATTTAATGGTTTCAAGTTATGGACCGTTTCTTGATCGTTTGCCCCTCGCAAATATTTCAGCGTTCTACCATGTTCAGCGTAGTCTAGTCTGGGTGTATGTCAACAGAATCGTCCGGATCCCCGCGCTACCGGTCGTGGCCGCGACGTCGCAAGTGCAGTGGACGAGTTTCTGTGATCGTCATCTGAACTTGAATGTTACAAGGACGCCAAGCAGGCCCGTCCCTTTAAGATCCAACTTCAATATGCTGCTTCAACCGTCAAATTCAAAAGTCATGCGCTTCTCGAAAATTGCCGCGCAAGCGGACGCACGCGGCGGCGCGTTGACCGGACGATTCTGTTGACCGTTCCCCGTCTAGTCCCAACGGCCTCTTAATACAAAAAAGGGGATCCTGGTTCGATTCGTTTTGGTGACAAACATCTGCATTTCGAGTTGACTTGATACCAAAATGGCCCCACTTTGGTGTCACAATTTTTTCCACCAGTTTTATAATCAAAACCCTTTGAGAGGGTTACTTGCGGTACTAGTTATGAACATGGCATTCATTGTTCATACTAACTCCATTTGAAAAAGCTTGGCACTCCTGAAAGACCTTCCTGGTGAGAGTAGCGCGAATGAAATAAGGTTAACGCCGTTTTTCGTATAAGCCATGGTGTCGTCTATCTTGCTCGTATTGGAGTAGAATCTTCTCATCATCTAATCTGCAAACAAGATTTCTGACACAGCCCATGAAGAGCTGTGTGAGTCGCCCCATGTGAGGCCTTCACATTTCTAGGCAGGGCGCGTTCGATTTGGTGACTTATTTTGTTTGAAAAAATAGACAAGAAGAGCCCTGAAAGGTGCTATAGGGAGAAAAAGCAAAAAACACCATAGAAATGCTGAATATTTTCTTGTGAGGCCGACCATGGTACAACGTCGAGACGCAGTGCTGCGAGGAGAGGAAATTTGCGAGAGAGCTTGTAGCACGCGAGAGGAAGCAAACACTACGTATTCGCATTTGCTAAAGATGGCAGCGGTCGTAGCAGTCAAGCGGAGGCATGAGGTAATTCCCCTGATGCGCTGTTAGGTCAGTCGCGACAGTACAGCGACCCCTGAAACTATGGCTCCTGGCACTTCACTAAAGGGAATCAGTTTTTCTAAGAAACTGATCGCCACCCATGCCTTTGAAATGACGGTGACTTTCGCGCCAGGTGTCTTCACGCTCATCGCTTTTCAAGTGCAGCTTGAAGCTTCTGCTTCCCACATAGCTATGAGTGTGCAAGAAGTGATATTGGATCAAAAAATGCAAAAAATGAACAAAAAGAACGGAAAATCCTAGCCTCAAAACCAGGTTAAATTGCAGTTATCACAAAATCCTTCTGAGTACAACGTGGATCTCCTAGCATCCTCGCTGAATATTGAGGAATGGCTTATAACTTGTCACCACGGAGTCTGCCAAAATTTCGTGTGACTCAGTGTATTAAGAACAAGACAGAAAAAAATGTTTCACCGAAGACTTTCGAGCGTTACTGCGTCTTTCTGTAACTGCTTACGCTGTGGCTCCATAGTGCATCACGCTGCCGTAGTCATATGTTAAACCATAATTGTTATTTGTTTCGTTCGACTGCTTCAGAAACTCGTCAATATACGTCTCCTGCAGTCATTCGTGGTAGTGAAATTCAAGTGAGATCTCACTTCAGCATTCAAACAAATAAATGATATCCAATTCCTGTAGCCTTTACAAGTCTTACGTTGATATTTTCGTACACTACTGTGATGAAGTCGTCACGATCATATCTCGACTGCGTGTGCCAAAATCCAAGAGTATGGCCTATTTCGTGAGCAACAATTCTGAGCTGTAACACAGAAGATAATGTGATCAATTTGAAAATCTCACGGCCGTTGCAATTCGCTTCTTTCCAACAATTCTGCTGCCTTGGTATTGAAGACTGAGTTGGATTGTTTTGGTACTCAGAGATAATTATTCCCAGAAACTCCCTTTTGAGGTGCTTTGACCCTCAGAGTACGAATATCACCTTCATTTGGCGTGGGGGATCCTAGAGGTTTGGCGCGGGCTCTGGCGTAAATAGCGCCAATGTCATTGCTTACCAATTTCATCTTGAACCTTCCCACAGGTAGTTTGAACTCAATTCTATTTCGCATATAAACACCATTTCACGCTTTTCAGGGTTACGTTTAACCACAGGAAAACCCAAGCTTCATCGGCGCTCCCACATGACATCGCCGGAGGTGTACATTTTCTCATAAGAATCAAAGTGGGAAAGTCTATCAAAACACAAGAAATAAAGCGATATGTTGTTACAGTGAAGGCGGATATTACGAAAAAATCGTTGCCCATTGAAATTGTGAGTGGAGATGATAGAGTGTGCACTATTCAGAGAAACCCGAGAGAAATGGTTCAAATTCCTAAAGCAAAATGGAACCCTTCCAACACCCTCTTATTTTCGCTTTGGATGAGCCAGTGACCAAATCGCTTGCACGTGTTGACACCACTCGCGCGTGTTTTGACATTTTGCACCGCGTGGGACAAGAGCCATTTTTTTCATAAGCGCGCCATCCTCATCTTACTTCCGCTTATTTTCTATCTAAAATACCGTACAACTTTAACCTCTTTACTATTTTGGCAGCGAAGAAAGCGTGGAGGTTACCTATGTGAATATCAAGTGGAACTCTGATTAGAAGAACGCATAATGACCATGAAGAGGCAGAAAACATCCACATTTGCTGCGAATGGAGTAAAAAGCATTCCCTTAGTCTCTTCATTGAATACAAATATTGGAAATCTCCAGAAAGTCTTAAGTACGGAATAAACACCTCCGAGTGCAAAGATGTTCAGATACGCGTGATTTCATTAACTTTTTCTACAGTATTTCATATGAATGTTTATGACAGTGAAAGGAAAACTAGGAAAGAGCTGGACTAAAAATTTTGTGAGTTCAGAAAATCGTTGCTAAATCAAAGCATATTCGCCCACTCTGCAGCCATGTGGTTCATAAGCTGTGCTAATGTATTATCTAAGAAATACAAAAAACGAAGGAGGAGCGCAAGCACGATAAAAGTGAATGACGTGGTTCTGACGCGCATGCTCGTAAGCTCGTCAACGTGTTAATCCCAAGAGCCAGATTGCCATGGCAAACAAAACAGTTATTTAGTGTCGATAATGAGCTATTTGGGAAATCTCAAACATACAGCCGTTCAGCTGTTGAGCTGCTCGTCCAAAATGAAGAGCAAAGTACGAAGATAACAAAATCAGCATTCATGCGGCTCATAACCCAAACCCACCATTCGGCGTAAGCCGCTCCACGGCAGGTGTCGCTCACTAGGATGGGGCTGGCGATGGAAGCGCCATGATTAACGCCCTACCTGCTTCTTTGGGACCCGCCGTAATTCTGTAGTCTGCATATCTCCTCTTTTCCCACTCCAGTTCATTTTTGACATCCTAACATATTCCTTCAAGAGTTTCCATCTCTAGTCAATTGGCTCTCAGTGCCTCTTCAAACGGTGAACCTGCGATCATGAAATGAGATGATTAAGAAGCCTCGATTCGCCTCACCTGTTCAATAAAGGTTATTTCATAACAGTAGTTTCGAAGGCCAGACCTTCCATGAGAGAGACCATTTCTTCTGTTTTCAAACAGAAAAACCTTTGGACCTGGAGCTACAAAGCTCCGTCTCCAAAAGATTCTTGTGTTTGCCACAGAAGAAATGGTCGGAAATTTATGGTTTTGGGGAAGAAGCGCGATGCTAAAATAACCTGAAAGTGTAATCATATGTGACTCATGGAGAGCATATTATCAACCATCGAGATTACAAGCAGGAGACAGGCACCTTATTGTGAATCGCATACCTAGATTTGCCAATCGTCACACTGGCGCTCACCTAGCCGAACAAATTGAACTTGTAGGGAACTTCAAACGGTCCGAGGGAAGCGGTTGGATCTCAAAGCGTAGGATGATGGCATGACGGAGTTTCTGTGGTGAGCGAGTTTTGGAAAGCTCAAACATAGTTCCTTCAACTCCGACTCGAACTATGTCACAATGCTTCCTTTGCTACAACCTCGGGAATCATACAAATTTTGCAATACATCCTGGGACTGCTAAAAAGTAACTCGGCCGTCCGCTGTAGAGAAGAAGGCGAATACCATGTTGTCATGCAGAACAGATGTGATATTTGAGCCATCGTGTCGCGTAATAACTTCGTAGTCTCGAGCTAGCTCAGTGAACCGGCGTCATCCACACTGCAACTAATAGTAATTACTTTTAATGCTCAATGGTTTACTATCGACAGATGCAAAATTTCTAAATTCATTCTAAAAAGCTTTTCTCGAAAAACAATCTCACTTTCGAAATAAGGGCAGCAAGGAGATAACGCTCAATCTAATTTTTTGTTCTTTAAACGCGTGTTTCTAAGAATACCGCGGTTCTAAATTGAAGCTTTTCTAATTCAATACCGTTTCACATTCTTCAACAAGCGACATGAACTGCCAATCGCCCTGTCGACCGACCTCTGACCAACATCCTCGTTCTTTAATCACAACGAGAGAGATCACGAGCTGAAACAATACCATAATATACTCTCACTACCGCATCAAATCTTTCCTTCTTTTACATGTTTCATTTTCGTCTTGATAGAAGTTTATGCACGTGTTGTTCATCCACAATCCCGCTGCGGTCTTGAAGAGGCTTCTGGTTTTGTTAGCTGAACACAGTAAGGGAAATTCCACTCATTTTTTGTATATTACGATGCCATGTGATCAAGTGAGCGTGACAACTAACATATATTCATGTCGAATGTGTAGTTGACCCCCTCGTACCACCTCCTTCCTGGGTATGTTTTATCGTTGTAAGCCTGCCGCTTGGATCGCCTGTCTTCGAATGTCCGCAAGAACTTCATGCTGTTGATCCCTTAATAGCGTTAGATTCTGCGCAGTACATAGAACATAACGAGGCGGGAGCGAACCTTGAAAGAAGCATATCTCCCTGGAACAGGGAGCTTGTAACTCCGCTCTTTGCATTGATTTCTTCGATCGATTTACGACTTGCTTTCGTTCCATCACAGGGAGTTCTCGGTTTGAGCGACTGCAATATAAGGTTGAGGAAAAGGATCTCCTTGTTGCAAGTAATCCACTTGATTTTAAAGATTTTCCGACCCTCAATCTTTTCTGAAGATCTTTTTTTTCTTCTGCAGTTAGAGTGAGCTCCTCTTGTATCGCATCCTTGTATTTGTCCAACGTTTCCCGAAATCCGCTCATGTTGCAGTGAACCTGTTAAACATACAGAATCTACTGCCATGCTCACCTTCTGCAATCTTCCAAGACCAATATACCTCTTTAGTTTGGGCTGCAACTACTTTTCTATTACTGGCCTCCCTTCTTTCTCTTAGTTTTTCGGGGCTTTGGATCACAGACGTCTTGAATTCAAGACTGCTAGCGCACACGAACACAATCAAAGGTACAGCGAGTACAAAAGCTCTCATAATATATCGAGAAATTGGATGATGTCGCCGGAGGACGAGACAGTTCAGCAGTCCACAGAGAGCGAGTACAGGTTCAGCTGTGTTTTCTAAATAGGTAATATACTTGTCTGTATATTTCTTACATATCTAGTTCCATATCATAAGCACCCGTGTAGTTTATATTCTTTACTGCGAAAAAGTGAGGCAGCAATGGCAAGCATGAAGCAATTTGTGCGATAGAAGATGGTTTCACGATCTACAAAGACACAAAAATTTATACAATGCTCACGCGATGGTTCTGTTGCTCAACCTTGGATTTGCGAACAGACGTAGAATGCTTTTCTCGATTTTTCAGACACCCATAGTGAGCCTTTGTAAACCTTGATAATCATAAAAGAAATAAACTAGCGGTTTAGAGCATTCGCTGTGCTCCTCTTATCCTGCACTAATTTCCCTGGGGTGAAAATGTTGTTCGAGGGGGCCACTCATATTATCTAATCAAAGTGGCAATATCTAATCGAAGTGGGGATGCGGACGGTCATATCTAATCAACAATCAGAGTCTCTGAGTGAACGATTAGATAGGGATATCAATCAGGGATTCCGTAAATATGGTACCTGAGAGGCTCCTCCTTCTTCGAGGGCTTTCACGGCAATCGCACGAAGTTTTGATGAAAGTGAGGGGTAAGCAAGGTAGCAGCCATTTTCGGCATAGAATAATATGACATGAGTGACAAGTGTGACGTACTCGTGGTAGGCCACGGTCTCAGCGAAAGATATGATAAGATATGAGAGCTATATCTGCTTTGATAGATATGAGTATCTGTCCGCTTCTACTTCGATTAGGTATTGCGCCCCCCCCCCCAACTACATTTTCATCTTCCCTAGAAAAAACTCAAACTTCAGCACAAACATGATTTCTGACGATTTTCTGATCCTGTTTGCTAATGATTAAAAGATTGGAAAAATTGCAGACTATCGCAAGATGAAGAAAATTGTTCAGGAGGAAAAAAAAACAGTTTTGACAAATAGTTTGAATCACTCATTTATAGCAATACATTTAAATAGTCGATTCTATCTTGACGACGTACGCCCCTCAGCGCCGCGCGATTCTTAGTTCCCTAATGTTGGCTTCACATACCCCTTTAGCAGAACTTTTCAACCTCGTCCGACAGTTGATTTTTTTTGTGCAAGACTAAGAGTAAACCAGAATAGCACAACGGGCAAGAAAACATCTGATAATCAATATTCTAGCGATGACCAGAGATTTTAAGGACGGATTCTGTAGTACCATTTAACAGCACACTATCAAGTCAGAAAAAACTCTTTGCACCAACTTGATGAAGACTGTTCTCCCAAAAAGGAACTGGAAAACACCACAATTCTGCCCTATTTCTGAACGGAAATCGTTAAGATTAGTAATATGTTCCAATTCATAATTCACGAAAATAAGCGCAAAAATACTCACTGAAAATTTATGGTCTACGAAAGTGTGAAACCAAGTATCCCACTAAGAGTTCACGTTCTAGAAGTAACTAATAAATTTGATGATTTTTCCTAAATTAACAGCAAGCCTTGTTCACAGCACCCAAATCCATTTTGCAAGAGAGAGCCTCTGAAGGCTTGAAATTGCAAACAACCCCATAGATAGAAAATTTTCTGCTTTGGTGATGGGAGGTTAGAAAGGTGGGGGGGGGAGCAAAACACTAGGGAGGAGCAGCATTTTTTTAATTAAGCATCATGAGTTGAGCACCTTCTATGAAGTACAGATTCGAAACGACTCAACAATCTTGTTTGGTTTTGCTCATGTTGCTTGAGTCAAATTTTCGGCTAGGCCATGCTTCTCCTCGAGGCTGAGGAATTGCAAAACTCGAAACCACCACATTCCCCTCGTCTATTTCTCGAATCCTTTAGCCACTCCCTCGACGATCGGTATTTGAAATCTCATTTTCCAGGAACCTTTCACCCATCTCAGGTATTACAGACACCTGTTTGCTCCGAGTTCTTTGCTGTGGTATAAAGATTAGAACTGCACCGTGAGATTGGAAGATAGCATAGTAGTTCACACACTCACTATACTTAGCACCCTGGTAAGCAAGCATGCATCACGAGCTTACACAGCGGGGGTACCTCAGTGGCAATGAACGAGGTAAACTTAGGATCGGCAGTCCACTCTTCCCTTCATCTTGATTACTGCCACCGGCTCTCCATTTGGACATTGGAGAGAGGGGCTGGTGGCAGTAATCAAGATGACGAAACTGTATGTAAAGAACGCCCACATTCCTGCGATCAAACTGCGAAAAGATGCATTATTGTCTATTACCACACTACCACTAGAACAGCTGAACAAGCTTACTGTTAGTAGCCGTCGCACTAATGGGGTTACGTAGGTTCCACTGAACCCTAATGTCTCATCGGACAGGTCACGCGCCCTGTCGTTGAATTACGCGTCAATCTCGTTCGAGCGGTCTTACACGAAATAATGTTGTGCGGAGAGTTTGGAGTCGGGGGAAATGAACACTTCACGTGAGGCTTCTCTTGACATTAGATCTTTACATCCGATGCACTACCTCTAACACTTGTGATATTGTTTGTATGCTTCTCCCGACAGAATTTAGCAGCCGAAACAAACGCCTTGGTAACTCCGAAAGATCGCACATCCAACCAAAATGGGGGCGTTTGACTCGCAGTGAATTGTGCAAGTAAGAAATGCGAGTGACGCTTAGACTGAGTTAACACGCAAACTTTTCTTTGTTAGTGAACTGCATCTGTGTCAGTCGAGAATTTATTCTGATGGCCAACTGATCCCCCTATCTCTCGCAGGGCGTTGATTGAGGATCACGCTTCCCACACACGCGGCCACCTTTATATCGAATATAGTTGTAGTCGGCAAATGAACGAGTGAAAGGCAGCTAATAGACTAAACCACGCACCTAACAAAGTCCCAAAGCAGTGCTTGCCCTGTCAATGTTTCGTAATGGCATGATTGTGATAACACCAGACAGGAGGGTAGGATAAAGGATGAGGACCAACACAAAGCGTACGCAGAGATGGAAGGCTCCGGCGGCCACAGGGGGACCAACATCACAGGGAGACCAATCTGGTAAACTGTAAAGAGGAAGAGATGAGTGAATCCCGTCTTGAAGCCCCTCTTCTCCCCTCCCTAAAGTGCATTCGGACGGGAAAGGCAACCAGAGACACTTACATATACATATAAAAATAGTACAAGCTCCAGGATACTTATTTCAAGTTATCGCACAGTGCCATGAGCGACAACCGAGAAGATTACTTGTTTAGTTGTAGCGCAGCATTTTGGTTTATCGAGAAGGAACAAACTTATTCTTTGAATATAACAAATAATAAAAATATAAATGACTCATACATACTACTTTTCTAATAATCCGGCCGAGTGGTCGACCAAGGTTGGTCCAGAAATTATCAACAGCTTCATAAAGAGTTTCCGAAGTCACGCAACTGATCCAGGCGTTTAAGCTTCAGGTTTTGCGAATAATCAGGCAGTAACGGAAAACACATGTATTGATCGGTAGATTAGGGGTTTAGAGGAAAGTAGGATCGTCTGACAAGGCAACCTGCCTTTGATTGAATTTACTGGAGTTTAGGCAAGTGCGAGAGCAGGAGATTAAAAGGCTAACAATAAGAATTAGTATACAATAAGATTGGTATATGTATGTATTTATGTATAGGTACGGGGTAAGCACAAACTGTGGGAACCCAGGATAAACTGCGGATTCGACGAGTAGTTTATGCTTATTAAGTCTGAACCTGACTCTTAACAACAACTCATTGATGAAGAATATCAAAGACTCAAGTTCTATCTGCACCAGTCATTTGGTGCAGAGACATAAACCGCTGGGAAGAGCCATCCATGGTGGGACGTAGGCAACTTATTCCAACTTCACCTCTAACATTTTCCAACATCCCGCGAGGTTCCCGGGTGACTTATGCAAGTCTAAATCAGCCGAATAGAAATCACCTATTGCTAAACACAAAATAGTATTGTGACAGCAACGTTGCAAATAGTTAATGGAGTTTGGGCTAAACAGAAGTTTTTGCGAAATCACTGCAATCAAGAAGTTTGGATTGTCCAGAAGTTGAGCAACATAATCATTAAAGCTCAACCTTGTCCCAATTATA
>MU883207.1:0-14392 GCA_036418205.1 Ostertagia ostertagi
TAAGCGGACTGAGGGAAAGACAATCCCATGCGACTTTCATCATTCTCGTAGTGATTTACAAAATTCGGACTGTTTCCTTTCTGTAGAAAGTTCTCGTTCTAGGGTTAACTTGACACGAGTTACCTTTGATGGAGGACCTGAGTGTTGCCGAGGACGTCAACTGCCTGGCGAAAGCGAAACGTTGAAATCAGCAGAATAAATTAAACAATCCTTTGGAGTTGGAGACTGGGGATTAACTTTGTATTTCAAGGATATGTTGTAGGCTATAAGGTTGAAATGTTAGTCAAACTAAACTCATTAGCATTTCGGTTTTGGCTCAACATACCTAACTGAAAGAACTTAGCTTGACTCCCGGTTTGAACTAGTGGTACTTCATAGATCAAGAGTTGAGTCTGTACGGGTCCAGCATATCTGAAACAGTGGTTTATAAATTTAAAATTGATGCTATCACTGGCGCACCATCCGGGTTAGGCGCAGTTTTCTCCAATTTTCTGATGGATCTCCACAGCTATCATAGTGTCTTAACTAGGCATGTCCCGCTTGTCCCGGGGATTTGAGGAGCCTACGTAAACCAGGTCGCACAAAGATATAGCCTAGTGGGAACCATCATGCTGTGTTCCTCGCACTTGCACCCACTGGGTTCATTTAATCCTATTGGTCTATTGGTCCTTATAAATCTACCGCTGGAAGTGATCAAGCCTATAATATACTAGATCTCCAGTAAACCTTCATTTACATTGTTTCTCGGACTGAGGAGCTCTTTCTGACTACGGTTCTTTAGTGAGGAGTTGGACCAGGGTCCATGACCCCGTGCTAGGGAATTTCTTGTTTTCTTCAGACTCTATTTTTTGGCCCTGGAAGGTCAAACCGGAGTAATGGCTTATTTCGTTCAAGCTTCGCCGTGCCTTTTACCTCAAAATGTTTGCAAAATTCCTCGGGGAGAACCTCATGTTGAGCCTAACCACTTTTCACCTTCAACTCCGGACAATCTCGGAATTTTCGAGTGCTGAGGAAATTTGAAGTCCTCTCACAGGTGTACCCGTGGGAAAGTCCTTCGTACGGGATTCTTTTGTCGTCGGGCGCGATCCACTTCTGGCCTGATCATTCATGGAACACCAGTACGAAGTGCCAGTTTTTGCTCATCACTCGCTATGCTAATGCGTGCGTCCTCGACTATTTACATGCCGCCTCTCGTGTTTATTGACACAGTACTCCGCAACGCTGGCGCAAACGCACAATTTGAATGTCCTGAGCCCTATGACACTTGACCACTGGGACGACCTTCAGGTCCAGCCTTGAGCTGGTCGGCGATTGCGCAGAATCTGTTGCGCAAGACTTAACGCTCTTACAGCACCCTACCGTGCTTTGTGGAAGGTTAAGGGGACATTCTACGACTGGTCGGTACTCAAAGCCCGTATCCATGCTTCCTGCGGCGGTTGGTATGTGTGGGTGTTACTGCCCCTACTTCCCTGTGCGTCGTAGTTGAGCGTATGCCGTTAATGACTTCTTCTCCCCTCCAAGTCCGTCAGTTTGTTTTTGTCAATATTTTTCGCTGATCTATTGCGAAGTCCTTTTTCACCACACCCATTATGATTAACATTTCTTCGTGCCGACTCTTTCTTATTGAGAAGGTTCTTCTTGCTACTTAGACTTGGCACCTTTGATCACTGCTTCTAGAGATAATAGAATCCATAACGCACAATACAGGAAACAAATATTAAGAATAAGAGGAAGGTGAGAAGCGACGAGAAGGAGAAGTTGTTCAACGGCCTCCGAGTCTAAATTGTCACTAGAGATCAGTAAATAAGGATGTGTTATAGTATCTCCCGCCAGTGAAAGTCCCACCGAAGGTTCTGCTTGTCCACTGATTATAGAAGATGATGGCCTGTCGCGCTTTCCAGGGTGAGGTCTCAAGCACGCGGTCTTCCTCCCAGCCGAACCGAACCACCGTCTCAAGGCTTATTGACACGGGGCGCCACGCCATCCGATGATTCAGTACCGCTGCTAATTTCCGCTCGTTGGTCTAGCGTAATTAATATGCACCCGGCTGTGCGCACCCACAAAATTTGAATCATCTGCCGTTTAGCAGCCGGTCCTCTACGCCCACACAGCGCTACCTCGTACCCATTCACAAACCTCGTAATTAGACGAGCGCATAATTGTTGGTTCACCTTGGTTAGGGACCTTGTCCTGAGTTCCGTTCTGCTCTCATCTAAGCATTGCTTACCGAGGATCTCCTTATTCGTAATTACCTAACCCTCTACTCTACCCGAATTCAACAACATAGCCTGACTTCACTAAGGACTGTCTATCTAGCTGTCTTTTCGAAGATAAATTGTGTTCATAGCTTATGATCGAAGAATAATACGATTTGGGGAGGAGGCATAGACGATCTGGGTTAGAAGTTTGTGGTCCGCGGCCGTCAGAGCCCGCCTCCTCGCCGTCTCCTTTTCATTAGCGCTCTGTCGCCGACGGCAGATTCGAATCCCTCCATTCAGCTCCTAATCATTTCCCTCAGCGCCGATCGCCTCTCATTATAAATATTTCATTCGACAAATGTGCCTGTCGGAAAATGGCAGACGACGTTCTCCAAAGTATCAAGACTAACCTTTTAAAACTTTCAGCGGACCATTTGGGAAAGTATTCTGTTGTGCTTCGTTCTCTTCAGACTAACAGTCTTTGTGTGATTGGTTTCTCTATCGATCAGTGTTCGTTGCGGTTTCTTATCAGACATTCGGGGCACTCGTTGCGCTCCGGGTTTCGTGTGCCAAGTGTCTGCGGTTACTGACCCTTATCTGGCCTACGAATGAGAATGGCTATTTCTGTGTTTCTAAACTAGATTTGGTTGAAAGATATTTTGAAAATGAACGGCTCGGGCGAAGAACTCTTTGTTGCATTGCATTCCGTCACAATTATGTATCTATTTACCTGTTTCCTTATATGTTTTTTGTATTTTTTGCTCGCTTAGTTGCCCTATATTATTTTACATAAAATATCACAAAAGCTAGTGAACCCGGAGTTGTTGCTCCCTGTTATAAGGGCGCCAGCTTTCAGCACTTGTGATTAAGAGAAGATTCTCCAAGAAATATATCTAAAAACAGAGGTATCGATGAAATGGTAGGGTAGAGGTTCCCTTAGGCTCTGGTCAATTCTGTGCTTTCCGTAATAACTTCGTCCCAAGCGGATATCTCCCTTGTAAGTCCGCTGAGAACCTTTTTTGACTCCCGGTCAGTTACTTGGGATCATCATCTGAAAATCGTTTTTGGATTGCCATTTTCACTTAAAATTAATCCTTCAACGAATAACCTTGTCCTGTAGCCTGTTCAGTGAACTCCCGGAACTGCTACCTTTTTCTTTTGATAGGGGCTCCGACATGTCACTATCTTGAAATGCTGCCATCATTCTCTAATATATGTACAGCGCTTGTCATATAGTCCCCTGAACAGCGACAAGGATCCTAGGTAGGTTCTGATATAGCTTCAAGTCTCTTCTGTGCAATCTCCGAAATCTCTACTCCTTTTCGTTTACGGTATGACCTTTGATCATTCCCGTGTGTGAACGGTCATCATAGTACAGTAGAGATGGGTAAGGACATTTTTGAATGACTCGTCCAGTATCAGTATCCTTTGTTTTGCGGAGTGTCTTTATATGTTTATACCAACGTGACCATCGCCATTTGAGATAAGAGGCCACGACAGCCCCAACGATGCCTGGCCCGTGCTTGACCACCGTCCCTTCTGAAACTGTGCTCAGCCGGAAGCCGGAAACATGGAGGCGCAAGTAGAATCTGAAACCCCTCTATAAACATTTGCCATTAAAAACTAAAAAGTTCTATAGGATCGTGGGTGGTAAATGTTTGAGTATTTATTTTGCGAAGGTGGTACCATTGATCAGTGCTCCTTCCTAATTTCATGAGCACCTGAAAGCACTTGACGTTCCGCGAATTAGCGAGGCCAGGGAAAAGATAATGAGGTTTTCTAAAGGGGCTTCTTGCATTCCATGAGGGCATGTTTATGAAACCCAGAAATAGTGCTTGTTTTTCCCTTGTCACTCGAGATAAGGCCAAGCAGCAGGAAACGACTAGTTCATCATTCGATTCCCGTAGTGACAGAGTCTTGCATTTTCGAAGTCCTGAGCGACTCATTGGTGAGTATTTTGGCACACAGTGAAAGTGGACTGTCGAAATACGGATTTTTGGAAGGAATGTCCCTAAGCTCATCTTCATTCTCTAACGATTCTGGAAGTAGTACGAGATTCTCCACAATCTAGTTTTGATTCTGACTCTGTTTCTTTTCCTGCAAATACCTCCCATTAGTAAGGGAAGATTGAATCTGCAGCTTATACCTCGAACACTTCCAGCCACACCATCCCTTCCCTACCTCGTCAGTCTTTCAATGAACGCTTACCCTCCTTCCATGAGCGTTCCCTTTTCTCATGCTGTTACAGTTCCCAGTTTCAAAAGCTTGTATAGGGTTAGTTGACAGGTGTCTCTCTGAGGAACCAATAGTCTGTGCGCAGCTTCTCCTCACAGAATCCCTCAGACAATGACGGAATTCAAATCAAATCAGTGGCTGTCGTGTTGATTCCGCTCCCGGCCACACTGGTAACCGTCTTCATGTCTTCCGATTCCGTAGTGATGCTCTCTAGGCTTTCGTCCACGCGTCCTCCAAATCTGGATCCAAACCCGTCGGGGTCGGGAAAAGTGCCCGTGGTACATTTTTCACAGTCGTTCAAGGTCATTTTCACTTTGACGCCTGAAACATTGAACGGTCAAAGATCCTTTCTTCGTTTGAGTCTTTCTCATCTGCCGCTCACTGAGGCTTCCCCCTTTCATTGCACCTCCTTTATTTCCTTAATTATTCAAATTACTGTCTGAACATGTTTAAGAAGCAACCAGTTTGCCTTTCGTGCCTGATCATGCAAATGAGGCGAAGCCAATTGTAGGTAAAAACCTGTTCACGTTGTGATTTCGAAGGCGGCATTTCTCCTTTTCCTCATCCCTACGAGGCTTTTTCTTCCTCATAGTTTCATTCTTTATTCATTAGCATTCCTGCCTGGAAACTTTTCAAAATGCTTTTCCATCAATTGGTTCTTTCCTACAAACACAGAATAACGATTATAACTTTCGAATTGTTCTGTTTTGTTCCTGCCCCATACGGAAACGATCTGGATTCAGTCGCAACTGGTTTAATAGTTGCCCATAGGTCGGAATCCTTTTTTTCCATGAAATGGCGTTCGCTATGGGATGCGCCATGCATTCGACATGTGAAGGCGACCTAATGTGAATTTGGCATTTATGGCAAGAGAAAATTCCTAAACCCTTTCGGAGGTAGGGTAGCGGTTTCGTCATTTAGGACAAATACCTTTCCACCTTCACTTTAATTTGTGCCTTTGTGGCACATAAGCGATGCAGGAGCTAGTTTTTGACAGCACTTTCATGAGAAATTAAAGTCCTGAGTAGCCTTGAAACCTTTTGATCTAAAATGGCCCACTAGCGATCCTTCGAAAGGAAGCAGAAACAAATTGAAATCTGAACTATCTACAACCTCATATGAGCCTGAAGGCTCTGACTGCAACACGCAAACGGTTGACTTCTCAGAGTGCGAAAGGATTCTTGTGGGCCGACGGTGAAATTCGGGCCCCTGATGAAAACGATTACATCGAGACGTTACTTCTTTAGGCACAGTAACAGTAGTGCTCTAGATCAGGCGAAAAGAGAACAGTGGTTGAGTCACCCCCATGAAGAAGCTGATGCGTCCTGTGCAGGGATCCCTCTGTCACATATCTGGGAGATCAGCTGGATAGATAGATTGAACTTCGATTGCCCTAACCCTTAGTTGGCCGTTTGGACAAGGTTTGCTTGCAAATGCCTCCACGATTCTGAACAAAGCTCAAATTGGTAGCATTTCACGGTTGTCTTCCAAATAAGTGCAGCAGAGTAAGCAAAATTAGGCCGGTCTCGATAAAGCTGTTTTTTTCTCTCGATAAAGTTGTTTTTCAGCTCAAATTAGTGAACGTAACTTGTTGAAGCTTTATTTACATTCGTTTTGCATATCCACGATGTCAGTGGGATTTTGAAGCTTGGCTAGGATAACGAAAAGAGAGTTAACACTCCTTTACCAATAGGAATTTAATTCAGATCACAGGGATAGGAACCTGACCCACCCACATTGAAAAATCTTTCCATGTCGTGCTTGACCTGCTTGATCGTACCCCTTAGCTGCTACAATTACTCACTGTATGATGAATGTCTTCTTCTCTCCAGCTAGTCTTCTTCTTGACCAGAGTACGTCAAGATTTCCTATCGTCCATTTCGCGATCTGACACCTTAGCCTGCAACTGTTCTTCGATGTTAAACTTACCAATTGCAGACGTATCGGCCGGATTCAGGCGGTTCTTCAGGCTGAAGTAGGTTGGCCTTTTTCTTCTGCGGTCTCGACCTGATAGCTGAAGTGGTGACAGAACCAAACGAACAGCGGTGAGTATCAGCAACACTTCTACTTCTCGCGGTGTTTCTCATGTCTTTCTTGAACTGTTGCTGTAGATTTTATTAATGAAGCTCCTCACGAGGATTATAGGAATCCTTCACTGCCTAACATTTCTTTGGTATAACCTTTTTCAAATCCTTAAAGCATCGAAGCGATTCCTAACAAACCGACCAATTATCTACAACTCTACTAAATTTCGATATTGCATAGGTTGTCACACACTCGTAAAATGTAACTCACGGCTCTCCTCGAGGCCACCTAAAAGGCAGCAATGGGATCAGTAGCAATATAGGCATAATTTCAAGCCTAGGTTTGTAGACATCTGGTTTCGGTTACTTGAAATTTCACCTTACCGACGATAACTGCAACATCGGTGTTGAAGACGATTCAAACGCCCGAATCCATGTTGCGCAAGGCTTACGCATTCTTATTCACGCTCGCACTGAGGTGACAGAACAACACATGGGAGACAAAGGCGTTACGATAGGTGTTCAATAGTTTACTACAGGTTGCTCCCATCCATTCCGAAGGCTGAGAGAGGAGTCATGCATCAAATTGGCAGATCTTGCCTTCAATTACTTTTAGGGGTTCTTGATCACAACGCATTTAAAACTATGCAACTTCAGGGTGGAGTAACTCCTCTATGATATTTAGTCACTTTTGTCCCTGGTTAACACTAACCCCATTTGTTTGGAATGCGCCATGCACTCTATTTAAAATAAGGATTGCGCGACCGCGTGCTTATATCAGTAGGGGCGAGCCGACGTTCAGAAAAGTTATTCTCAGTGTAGTACCCATCAACACGAGAAAGAAGTATGTGCTTGAGTGTGATTTGATCTCTGTAGAAGTGTAAGCACCATCGGCGCCTCTAACTACAACCCTATAACTGTCAAAGTTCCAAGTGTTAAGCCACTCTGAGCAACTTCGTTGGAAAGCTTCCAAATGCCTCAAAAATATTGCATCAAGTGCATGAACTATAAAATCCCGAAAAGGAATTCTTGGGATGCGCCATGAATACAACTTCAGATCAGTATCGTACTTGCTTTGAATACGCACCGATCCATAACTGATAACTAGCACAGGCTGGCCGTTTTGCAGGTCGATGTAGTTACTCTCACGAAAAGTCCAGCCTTGCCAGGTCTGGAGATACAATTGCACGTATCGCCTGATAGGAAACTTCGTCGCAGGACCTCTACGTGAAATTCCGCCCGGAGATCACATAATTGTATCTTGAGAAATGTCCCATATAAACCACTGATAAGAGGGGGGGGGGGGGAAGCTGAGAGGGGTAGTTTAGAGTAAACCGCGCTCTTTCAAAAAGGTCTTTGCATAATGTGATGCCGTATTTACGGATACCAGAGCTTTCTGAATGGTTTCAGTAGTGTCGAGAAAGTAGAGAAAAGTTGCTAATGGTTCAGTTTTTCCGCTCAGTGCCAAATGGTTTTAGGTTGGCACTACAAGATCGGCGCTAAATGTCCCCAATTGTCAAAATCGGATTTCATGCTTATGATAAGGACCATATTCCCACCAAATCATAGACCAAAACCATACCAATCAAATTTTGCTACGACGGGGATGCGAGCATTTAACACAGCTTTATAAAGCTTTTCGGTACCTCCCGCTAAAGCCTTTAGGCGGAAGTAAAACATTGTTATTTCCATGAATGCCTCCTTTAATCATGTAGAAAACCGTTTCGAAGAATTGCCGCTTTCCTTGATTGAACCCCTTGTGGGGGGTCCTTAAGTACGTTGTTGGTTTCCTGAACGGAAGCCAAACCACCTATGGTGTCTGTTGCATACCCCGTTCCTTACACCACTACATATTCAAGTTCCATGTTCGAGCTTGTCATTCCCACGAACCATTCCGGACCACAATTGCGGTGTCACGTGCCGACAACAAATCTTCCCACACTCCGCCGAACTGTCTCTTCCGAGTCCCAGATGCTTCGGTCGCACTGACCGCGAAGAAATGACCTCACTGGACGGGGAGAGAGATTTCGCATCCGTCCAAACTCATTTTTTCCGGGGATTTTCCTTCGAAACTATTTTTGTGGAAGCCGAGCGTCAATAAGGATCGTGTTCTAGTTCCCTTGCAAAACTGGCTATCTAAAGCTTTTTTGACGGTTTCCTTTTGTTGGGGAATTAGATGAAGAATTGCCCTCGATCATTCGTTTTTTAGGGTAGCCATGTTTTTACCTCATATTACCCAAAATCGTGATCACATGTAAATTCTAACTTTTATATATTAACCTTTTCTTTCGTAGCCTATACAGCCACTTGTGGGACCAGCCGATAAGCTAGGCAATGTTTTGGTCTTCTCAGAAAAATCACACCGATTGGCCTGCCTCAAAAGATTCGAAAATCTGGGGTGACTTTGATCGGGGACTTGACCCCCGGCTGTGGGCGTGGTAAGTGCACCGCTGCAGTACCTCCGCCCCATTAATATTTATAATTAAGGGGTATGAAACGCGAGTTACTTTGCTACAGACGTATCAAACGCTCGAATCGCCGTCCCGTGAGTGACCAGGGACACCGGCTCTATGAACCTTACAGATTAAATCTTACTCTCAACAAAAAGTGAAAATGGCCTTCAGAATGACCGCTACATCTCGATAACTACTTTTTGACCGAGAAACTCATCTTTCCGAATAAGACATCTAGCACTCTTATTCTCTTTCGAGGGTGAATGGAGTACCTGAACTCAGCGCTGCTGTACCAGATTGAAGTCGGCATTTGCTGAGGAAACACGATGATCACTACATCCGCATCATTCAGATGGTCAGCATTCCTATCACGGCTGACGTAAAGTCGCTCGCAGATTTGCTGAAATGAAATGCCAAATTCAAACACTGCCGCAGCTCGTATGAGAAACTCCCTCGAGAACATATGAGCTTATTTGCATGATTAGCCCATACATAATCACATGGAGTAGGTGATGGAGTGGGAAGTGGGACTGCTTACCACGCGCACAGTTCGGAAGTCATATACCAGATCAAATCTCGCCAAGGGCTGCCAAGTTTTTCGTCCATCCGAGTCTGTCCATATTACGTAATCTCCTTGGAGGATAAGGGTCTTACTTCTACTCGAGGTGATTCCCGCAAGTGTTGCATCCATGGGCCAAATCGCATTCAAATGTTATTACAATTCCGAAAGAAACGGAATGCGTGGCGCATCACTAAAAATTATGCAGATGCTTTCAACTTTGATCACTTGAGTTTGTATATTTCAACCAGTTCCCCTAATATCAAAAAAGTCCAAAACAACACCATAACAAAGGGTGAATAGCGGTCAAGGAAGTCCTTGACCATGGCTGTGTACTGTGTGAGAACAGTGTCAGAGTGAATGTACACGCGGAAAACACGGACGGCTCGTGCGTAGCGAGAGTGGATATCCGCGTGCGAGAGAGTACGACTCAACAAGGTGAAAATCCTCGACACAGTCTCGAAGCATCCGACGTTTTCATCATTGCGTAAAGATAGCTTCAGCTAATTTCGAGCTTTCAGTGTATATTAAACATTGGGATCAGGCGAATTATGCCGATTATCTTGGCTTAATTATCAACCTTTGGTCCAGGTTTGAAGGCTTGTACATCGGCTTAGCACTGCAAGGGATTCCAAATAAAGGATAAAAGGATAAAGCATTTGCCGTTGATCAATCCCTTTTGGGATGCGGCACGCATTCTACTTCCATTTGTACATTCGCAGTGGCGTTTGAATGCGATGTGGCCTATACAATGACTTGCGGGGGCCAGCCGATGTACAAGTCAGTGTTTTTATCCTCCCAGACAAGTCTGGTACCAATTAACCGACCCCGGAGGGATGGAAGGCTTGGTTGGCCCGGGCGACTCACGACCCAGGATTTGATCCCCGGACCGCTCGCGTGGTAAGCGTGCCACTTGCCACTACACCACTTCCGCCCTCCAACGACTCTAAATGCCATGTGAAAACATGACGCCATCAGTTTTAATTCTCACTTGTTGGTGCACAGATTTTCCCAGTAAAAGTGTGAATAGGATGCCCACTTAGAGTAGACACGACGGAGAACAATCATTAGTGGCGTTTTTCACCTTAACTTCCGTGGGGAAGGCGCTGCAGTAATCTTTGTATGTTCTGCTTCCAACAATCAGATGCGCGTCTGTGCAGACCACACACCACAAGTGACGACGACCTCCAAGCAAATCTAATGCTAGTGTTCATAGTGGTAGCTGATTTTGGTAAATGGTGGTTGTAATTAGTGACAAATTCAGTGCAACCGGCTAATCATTTCATTGGCAGAAAACATTTACATTTTGTGGAGGCCGTCGTCACTTGTGGTGTGTGGTCTGCACTCGACGCAGGTCTGGTTTTCGGAATCAGAGAGTGCAATGAAGTTTCTATCATTCGCTTTGGTTTTGATTGTTTATGGGCCCGCTAGATTTGTGAGGTGGAAGCTTTCAAGTGCTCCCTGTTCTCTTTCCTTCTTCTGTCCAAGCTAACGCTGTTCAAAAAAGGCAAGGCAGGGTAAAAACTCTGATTTACACTGATGTGAGCCTATTCCCATTTTATAACGACTTGGTTTCTGACTAATTATTGTAGCGCACCTACGAGTGCATAATAAAATAAATAAATAAATAAATAAATAATAAATAAATATAAATAAATTAAATAAATAAATAGAGAATGAAAACAGCCTCTTCAAAAAAATTATGGTCGTACCATTCGAGGTGAAAGCCTCGGGCCGAGTTTCAGTCCAACAAGAAGAAGTAACTAGGGGAAGGCTGCGTTACGTGTCTACTTCAAAAGCGTAACAACAAGTGAGGAAATTTCGAAAACAGCCTTTTTGTTTGATCTCAAAGGGAAGTCCTCAATGATTGTTCGAGCCCTTTACGCCATTGCGACGGCCATTGCTGACGACTGAACAATTTCTATTTGACCTTTAAATGTTTTCCTGCCCAACCAGCGGTGCCGGTTTCTCACCCACAGAATTCCTAGTCTTTTTCAACCGCGCATTGTCCTCAGATTCGAACGTTACGACCTAGCTTCCATATGTCCGCTTTTATTTCCCTGACCCCATGGCGTAATACGCGACCACATGCTCAACGGCGCCGGGTCAAGAGCTAATCCGAACACTGCGATTCACACTCGGAACGGCATATATTAGCCTTCTAGTGGGCCCTACACCGCTGATGAACCCTTTGGTCGACACTCTTCACGTACGCCTTTTTCAGGTTTTTCTGTGGTCGTCATCCCTCGAAGAGAGACCATTTTAATGAGGAATGAATTTAAACGCACATTTCTCGGTTCAAACGAGTCGCTCCGCTAACCTTTGCACGACTATCTAGAGGTCGAATCTGCCTCTCTCACTGCCACCACGTCCTACTATACTCATCAATCTCTTGGAATCTGGGACTTCCTGGTCTGAGCACCCCCTTACATCGTTTCTAGAAGTAACAAAGCTCTCTTAATTCATTTATTTGATGGTTTCGTTAGATTTCCGCTAATAAGTTTTCCAAAGTGTATTCCTGGTTTTCACAAGTTTACGCTTTCAATCCTCACACAGAGAGGCCGAACAAACTTCCCAGCGTTCATCACTCATTGTTCGCTGCGCCACGCTTTCTACTTCCATTCAGCTTCGCAGTGGTCTTTGAAAGCTTCACGGCCGACTCGATGGTTTGCGTGGACCAGCTAATGCCTAACTCAGTGTTTATCCTCTCAAAGAACTCTTGCACCAGTGACCTACGTTGGACAGTGTCATTCTTGGCCTGAATGAGGTTCGATGCGAGATTTGTTACCTGAACAGTGCACGTGGGAAGTGCCGCCACATGCCACTGTACCACCTCCGCCGGGGATTGTTACTCAGAGGCTTACAAAATTAAATTCTTCCCCAACCAAAGTAGGGGTCAGGTAAGAAAATTGACCTTCGGAGAGACCCATATCTTGAAAAACTTGCACTTTGCTCGTGCTCTTCAGATAATCGCTACCGTAATAAAGCTCTTGACAGCGTCGGATTGAAGTGTGATGAAGAGTATTCTCTGGGGTTTCACCTGAGCTTCTATCATGGCTAGATCCACTCCACAGCGATGATCAAGGTCATAGCTGCTAACAGTCTTGCTGACACGCTGCGCTCGAATCCGGTTTCGTGCTGGCAAATGAACCTTGACCGCTTTCTCCAGTTGTCGTATGACGTCAACATCTTCGAATTTAACCGGTTTTTGCAATCGTGCTTTGCTCATCCCACAGATGTCATACGATGTCCTTCATCGATGTACAGGACGGTTTCCGGTGGAAGGCGCACATAAATATTCAAAATGCTGGGACATTTGTCAGGAGTCCTACTTTAAACATGTTTTTTCCATAAAACTTCTAGAAATAACTTAATTGATAAAACATTCGCGTACTTCCAAAATTAATTTCCTCTCTGATAAAAGCACAGGCAGTTGCTTTAGTAGTTGCTCTATAGGCTGAACTCACTATACTTCTATGCTTAATAGTCGGGTTCTTTAAGGTTAGTTGGATGTTGATATCTATCCATTTATATGATCTTAAAGAACATAAGGCTCTTTCACCTAACCCTCAGCATTCTCCAAGCCTGTAGACGAAATATTGGAAACATTCAAATGGATTTTTCGATATTTTCGGGAGACTAGGTCTTACTCCTTGTTTTTTTTTTATTTCTTATTTATCGTTTCACATGATGCACATGCTCATCTAATAAATCAAATCAAACTACATATTTCGGGGCTTATCAACCTCATTCTCAAGCAATATCAAGTAATTCTACAGTAATACCGTGATGCCAACTTCAAAACACTTCCGGAGCTTTGGAGGATGGTAAAACGCAAGTTACCTGCCTTTGGATACCGCAACTAATCGCAAGATACCTCTGCAATTGAAGTAGGATTTCACGATAAGGTCGAAGGTCGACAAAGAGGAAACTCATTTAATGAAAAGACAGGCGGACCCCCAGGGTGTGAATGTACACGCGGTTCGCAGCGATGGTTCTGCCGCCGACTACAAAGCGTGATACTTTCAGTGTTAACCAGTCGGTGGACTACACGCTCGCTGGTTGACACTCACTGCATGTCTCTAGCATTCGGCAGAGAGAGCGTTAACGTTGAAGAGAGCAACACCGATGAGAATCGCATCAATACGGAAATCCACGGGCTGAGAAGCATTCTCATCTCACGAGTTTTGAGGCGGTTCACACTGTTATTCCAACACCACTGACTACCCAACTTTACTTGCGCTTCCGAATCGTTAATTCCACTGGCAAGGCCTTACGTATGCAAAGTTCTCGCTGACATTACAGAGAAAAACCTCCATAACCAGGGGGCCTGGGGGGGAGCCAGGGGGCAAAAAAAAAAGACATTTTGCCTCCACTTCCAGATGGATTTAAGCACATTTTACTCAACTCAGACCGAACGGTTCCAACTTATTATTAAAGAGTGCATTCCATTCTATAAGAAAATCTTCATAGTGGCCACGTACGTGGACGGCATCAGAAGAATTAGCCCTGGAAACATGGTGCACTGGTCGATCTCAATGGGGTCTTCGAAGGATCGTGTACCATAACGACCCTTACTGGAAAGCTAGTTTCCGAGGGGATTTGCACAGTGTGTCTAGCAACGCCTCTAGAACAACATCTCAACAGTTTAACAACCGATGGACGGAAATTGCGTAAGAGCTTCAGGCTGAAGCTCTTACGGTAGACCTCCTTGAGCCTGACGACGGTGACAGATGACGTCATATTCTGAAGACGGTGAGGGCAGTGAAGGAGAGCCTGCGTACACTAATAGAGGAACACTTAGGGAATACTCTGCTGAGGAACTCCCGTCAACGACAGCAATCTCTGCGAAGAAAAAAGAGCCGAAGTCCGACATAGGCAAAATGTCTTTTTTTTGCCCCCCCTGTATAGGCGCAAGCAGAT
>MU883208.1:0-21847 GCA_036418205.1 Ostertagia ostertagi
CATTACACACACTCACACACACACACTTAGCCAATTATAAAGAGTAAGACATGCAGGCGCAGTCATGGGATCAATCCTGGGTCGTGAGTCGCCCGGGCCAACCAAGCCTTCCATCCCTCCGGGGTCGGTTAATTGGTACCAGACTTGTCTGGGAGGATAAAAACACTGACTTGTACATCGGCTGGCCCCGCAAGTCATTGTATAGGCCACATCGCATTCAAACGCCACTACGAATGTACAAATGGAAGTAGAATGCGTGCCGCATCCCAAAAAGGGATTGATCAACGGCAAATGCTTTATCCTTTATCCTTTACATGTAGGAGCAGATATCAAATAGATAAGCTGACGCAGCACAGTTTGAAATCATTCTTCTGCTGCAATCAAGCAATCATGCCGTGTTTTGCTGTCCACTCTCAGTTGCTGTTCGTTTTATTGGTGGGTTTTAGGTCCGTGAAATGCTTATGAAGCTAAACATCACACAAGCGGATTAGTCATTTGACAAACACTGTGAAGGTTCAGACAACTTATGTGAATATGAGTTTCTTCATTTTCATCGCTGGGCAGCACAGTTTTCAAATACTGGAGATGAATATCACTAATAGCACCGTGGAAGAAGTGGAGGATGCGTTTGAAAAGCTCAAGGTATGTTCTGGAATAGTAAATCATACCTTTCTGGTTGCTTTCAGCGTGAAACTAGTCCCCGACGTCAAAACGGCGATGTTCACACACTACTCCATGGTAGGGCACGCCTACTTATTTTGCATAGGAATCGTGGTGTGCTTCTGTAGGAAATCGGCTATGATTAAGGGAATGATATTGAGCACCTCACTGACAACGACTCGTGATCCAGTTAGCTCTGGCTTCAGCTACAAGCTCCTCGTCCTCTGACCCAAAAATGTCTACAGATGGTCGCTTCAGTTACGACACGATCTTCCAAAGATATCCAAAAACCTTAAGTGAGCGCCGACGTCTCACCCCACATCCGTTGATTTTGTAATGTAAACGAACAAAACATGAATGTCACAGAATAATTTCAGCAATGTTCAATGCGTAAAGATTATCCCTACTTATATAAAGCGCTGTGTGTGATGTGTGTCACGAAATTCATAGCACGCGTCGCAGCAGTCGTAAGGGGCTCATTTTGATGTATGATATAGGGGGGAACATATTTGGTGGGGTCGGAATGTGATAAAGAATGATAAAAGCAGATAAGAGGCGCTGAAGTCCATTTTTCGACATTCATAGTGCCCTTCGCAGCAACAGTGAGACAGTCATGGAGCGCTGTATTGAAGTATGATAGAAGAGGGGGCCGGGACATATTTGATGGGGGTCAGAAAGTGAGAATGAGAACGATTGATAAAGACTGATAGTAAATATATGTGTACGAACGTAGAGTTCACTTGAACCCAGTTTCTAGATAATGCATCAATATCATTTCATTAGCGTTGTCATTGTAAACTGAAACACCTTTCGACCGCTACACCTTCCAGAGTTCTTGAGGATGAATGAGATGCTCGAATAAATACGATAATGAATACTGGGCATTCTATTTTGAGATCATCAAAAATTATTCGACCGCTAAATTACCTCGATACTCGATGCATGGTGGTTGTTTACATACATCACTTTAGCTGTGCACTTCACTGCGCTTATCAAACAGTGGCTTCTGCCGAAATGGGCGGCTTATGCAACGGACAGCCAACGCATTTGGGCCGCGTTCATAGTTCGCGACTCGGAGATTAGGATAGTACGCGACAATGAAAAACATATGTATTGACGGCGAGATTAGGATAGTAGTAGATTAGGATAGTAATAGAGTAGAAGTGTAGCGGTATTCGCTCCGCGCGCCGAGAGGGCCACCGTCGCATCCGCTACACTTCTACTCTATTACTATCCTAATCACTTGTTCTCGGATGCCAATGCGCCTTTGAGCCATTGGCTACGCCTCCCTGCGGTCGAGGCCAGTCAGTCGGTCGCTACGTGCGCCGTCCGTAGCGGCGGTGCTCGTAGAGGCTGGCCACCGGTGGCAGGTCGGTGTTCACCGGGCAACGCGATGAGGCCAGCTAAGGCGAAGGGGCACGTCGCCCCGTAGTCCATGCTTGGCGGAGCGCCTGTCATCCCAAAGCCGGTCGTGTCCTTCCCCTGCTCCCCGTCTGGGAGCAGCCCTTACAACATCCCAGATAGGACACGTCGGCCGCATGGAGCCCCCAGAAGAAGCCGAGCCAACGTGGGGGTCTAATACGTTGTGTCAGCTGGTGGGGCTCACCTCTGAGAGAGGTGACCCCGGGGAGTTCGAGGAGAGTGGTGAGTTATTACGTCATAATAATTGATTGTAAACCTACTTGTGTTCCTTATGTTCCGACGGGCGCCCCCGGTGGGTAGTTGGGTCCGCTCCTCCTTACGGGTGCTCAGGAGGCAGCGTGGTGGGCTGATGGGCAGCTCGGCGGGAGGTCGAGTGTCGGGGAGCATACACACCGTTCGCGACATGGTGCATCGGACCGTCGAAACGGACCCGCTCGGTTCCAAATTCAAGACCAGGAACCGGGTAGGGGACGGCCAGCTACCACTGTCCGCACCCGACCCATCAGCCATGCCGGAGCCGGTGGTCCCACAGGGGGACTTGGCAGGGCATTCGACTACTGGAGGCGCCTTCCCCCATCTTTTGGCGTACTTTGGACGGTGGGTGCAGCGATCCTAACCCGGGATGCGAACTGGCGGGGGAGGAATTGGGCTTTTAGTCCGGCAGGACTGTGGCAACCTGCCCCTAGAAGCCCATTGGCGCCAAGTTTCCTCCCCTGGGACCAGGGGAGGAAACTTGGCCTGGAGTTGGACTCCAGAAGGCGGGGAAGCCTGGAGTTGGACTCCAGAAGGCCTCTAGAGCAGCTCGCCGCGGTCGCACCGGTGCAGCTTCCGTGCGGGAAGTAGGTGGACCAGCTCTCGAGATGTCCAGTGGGGATGGAGAGTATGCGGGCGAGGGTCGTCGTCAGCCGCGGTGTTGAAGCCGGGCGCCTTCAAAAAGTCGTAGAGTGGAAGGTCAAGCGGCGCGTGGCGCGAGCAGCGCAGGGCTTACTTTATGGTGCACCATGGGTAAGCTGCCCCAGAAGAGAGGCTCGAAAGACCTCCTGTGGACTAACAAAAGGCCTACCTGGATCAGTGCCCTCAGCGCCCTTTAAAAGGTAAACCATCGGCTTGTACTCAGCCCTCCGGCCTTTCCAGGTAACTAGGGTCTCCCCACAATTAGTACGTAAGGGGTAGCTCCTCTATAGTTGTAGTTTTAGTCCTTTTCCTCCCACCTTCAGGTCAGCTTGCGGTTATAGGTAGTTTGGGTTAAATACCACGTATTATACTCACCATTGTTTGCTCCCTCAAATCTCAGCTTGTTCGTAGTTTATTCCGTTTTCACGACAAGGAGATTGCGCTGACAAGATTAGATATGTATTGATCTATTCGCTTGAAGTCGCCCAATCTACTACTCTCCAGCGATTTCAATCGATACGTATCCAATCTTGTCAGCGCAATCTCCTACTCTACTACTATCCTAATATCCTGTCGCCTACTATCCTAATCTCCCGAGTCGCGAACTATGAACGCGGCTTTAACGAAACAGCTTTTCTTCAGCGGTGAAACTTAAAGCTCCACCAGCTGTCAGTTTTGTTTGAGCCTTCCGTGTCATGCGCGCGGTAGCGTGGCGGAGCTAAACTGGTCTAAACATATAATAGTAGGATTTCGATAAAAACGACGAATTGTAGGGTTAGATCAACTGGATTGTTTACTGCGACGTGGGAGTAGTGACCTTTTCAACTGTGCGTGAAAGACGAGCAGAAAGAATAAAGGTTTATTTACAAACAAAATTAATAAACAGTAAGGTTGGTTGAGATCGCTAGTACGGAGGCACGGAGACGAGTCGTAGTTGGCGAACTCAAGGGCGACCGCCGAATTCGGCACCACAGTCGGGCGCGAACTATTCCTTGTCGTCAGCCGCAAAGGCTTCCCACGTCGAGCCACTGAGGCTCGCTCAACTCACTGCCACGGAAGGCTTATAAATTCAGCCCCACAAAGGCTTATCAAATCGAGCCACTCAGGCTCCCTATAACAAGCCACTTAGGCTACCTCTGGCTCACCTCTATCGAGCTTGGGCCCTTTCTCTCTCGGGCCACTGCAGCTCCTAGTCGAAAGCTACCCTGACTCCAGACCCCTTTTATAGGTTATTCCCGCCCGAACGGTTTCCCTCTGGCAAGGTGGTCTCCTATGACCACCCGCGATCAACAACCACAGCCTCCTCCTTGACCTACCGTGCTCAAACCAGCTGATCATAGCTGGCGTCTTGAGGCAGGCATGCCTTTCCCTAACATGCCCCCCCTCGCTGAAGTCGATGTCCTCATCGACCGTTCCTCTGCTACTAGGTGACGGGCGCGATGCGACTTTCTTAAGCAAACGACATCCAACTGCTTTGACGCAGCTCCACATGAGCACACATTCCAGTGGTGTGGCCCTGCATCTCTGGCAAGTTTTCTCAGAATGGTTTTCATCTTTACCTCATTCTTTCTCCTCTTTAGTCCTCTTCTACGTTCCCTGACCGCACTGTTGGAAAAGAACGATGCGAAATTTGATCTTGCTTGGCGCAGAGGCTATTTGCTTCCTCCTTCCTATTGGGCCATCTCGATCTTTCTAGTTCCACTGCAAATTTATCACGGTCCTTGACAATGATGACACCACGACTGACCTACACGGTGATACTCCTATACGCCTTACTACCGTTGCACTTTTCACGTGCGCTCTGTCTATTCGCTGTTCTCTACTTCTCTCATTGTCTGCGACTACAGACAGAGCTACACCTCACTTACTCTGGGCATTAGTACCTAGAGAATCTCACTGCCCTTACTTGGGCTAATTTGAAGCGGTACCAATCCCCGATTTCCTCCTTCTAGCTCCGTCTCAATGAATACTGCTTCTAGAAATTCCATGCTTCTTTTGGATGCCCCGAAAACATGCGCAAGTTGAGACTTCTCAACAAGTCTTAGTGTGTCCACGTCAACTCCCCTATTTTGGGCTTCAGCTAGCTTAGTATCTACTGGAATTGCACTGATTATTGAGCCTGTGTCTACCAGTGCTAGATTCTTGTCACCCAATAGGCTTAACTGTTTAATAATTCGGTCACCTATCAGCTCATCTGTATTTCCACCTTCTCGTCTGATTTCATACCCATACTACGAGCTTAACTAATGATCTCCAGCAAAGTAAGCTTTTCAGCCTGTAGTGTTTCTTGACCAAATTCACACTTATCGATTACTGATGGTAGTTTCTGGCTAAATGGCCATATTTTAGACATTTGAAACACTTTCTGTTTTCGGAATCCACTTGCGAAGACCTGGGCGTAAAGTACCGCATCTACCTCTAGGATTCATCGTTGTACTTTGAATTTTCGTGATACTTTCCTCGCTCGTATCTTTCTTCTGGCCTAGCCATTTTTCCTCTCGCGTCCTCCTCCTCATTGTGAGAAAACGCGTCCTCTTCTGGTATACTCATCTCTTCACGATTACGATATTGTGTGGCCCTCCTTCTTCCACTGACCCATACTCGATTTCCTTCCAACTCGAGCATGACCTTGAACTGCTCAACGCTCAGCGCTAGTTGCTTTACTTCCTCATATGCCTTGCGGGGCCACTGTGTGCAAAGCCCCCACCAGTTGAAAGTGCTCCGGCCATCGCTGAGATTATCCAGCAGAATCTGCGCGTATTCCAACGAGCGATCCTCAATAGAACAATCTGGGTTGGCCTTCCTTCCCAAGTCTTCCAACGCAGTGCAGAAATCGGCCACCTCTTGGCCAGCTCTCATTCTCAAGCTCCTCAGTTCTGTGAGGGCTCTCATCCTCCCTGCTGTCGACTCCTGCGACAGCAGCCTGGTCATTTCCCCAATGATCACGTCCCAAACCTCGTTCCTTTATCGCTCTAGGAAGGGCCGTGAAATATTCTTTGCTCTACCACCTAAATGATCATCACCTAGAATTTCTATTAGGTGGCCTCGCATCCTATCACCTTCTCGTATTTTCTCTTAAATCTCCTCACAAATTCTTCGAAATTCTCCTGTTTAGTACCCGTGAATACTCCTGGGTCTCCGCACGCCATAGACCTAACATATGTCAAGACTGATACGCCTGGGTCTTCCATTGCTGGTCGGGCCGCAGGCGAAACTGGCGAATATACCGTTGAGGGGACAACATAGTCTAGACCAATCGAACGCATCGCCTGGGAATCGAATCGTATGACCAGCTCCTTCGTTAAGCCACCTCGGCTGGCTCACCGAACTTTGGATACCTCTTGGCTCTTCCTTATGCTTTTGATGCTCCTGGAAAGCCACGATCTCTCTTTTCACGTTCAACACATCAGTGTCCAATATTTTACAAATTTCTGATTCAGCTTCTCCGTCTTGTTTCCATGAGTCTCTATATACTCTCTCCAATCTTTAACATAATCAATTCCTCCCTGACATAGAGTCTCCACAATATCCTTCTCTAGTAGTGGGGCAACAGTTGCCTTCACTTCCCCTCCTTAATTCCTCTATGTCCTCCAGAACTTTCATCCATACATGCTCCACCTCTATTTGACTTGATTCAACACTCTTGACATTACGAGGATCTCGTTTGTTCTGCGCTGGGCCTCACCCAAAACTTGGAGAAAAACGTCCCACTCATGCTCTACACCCTCAGTGCTGTTTCTCCTATCTGGGGAGCCTATCACTTTTTGGAAAACCTTATCGTCCTTACCTATCGCAGTTTCGTTCTCGTATGGCTGTCGACACCTCTCGCCTTGAGTCGTCTTAAGCCGTTTAGACAGAGCGAGCACCCGAAGTAAAGCGTGAATTATAATGTTCTGCTGTAGTCACGTACAATGCGCGACGCATTGACGCGCTGAAGTGCGTGCTCGCCTCCCACTATTCGTTTTCTCTGCGCTCTCTCAAAGGAGAGAGAATATGTCGAGCCAACCCGCCAACTATACTGAGCGCCGTTCATGTAGGAGGTGGAGGATGGCACGCACGCTGGAGTGGCCTTGCGCCACCCTAGCCTACACTGCCGAAGCTGGACGCTGCGAGCGGCGGACGCTGCGACGCTCATTGTACATGACTACGTCAGGAACATCGTAATTTATGCTCACTTCGAATGCTCACTCTGTCTAAACGGCTTATCTCCCTTGAGTTCGCTCAGTTACTTGCCACTCGCAGACGCTTCGGCCCACATGTAAAGTTAGATAACCTGGATTGTGTACTGCGGTGTGGGAGTATGACCTTTTCAACTGTGCGTGAAAGACGAGCAGAAAAAGAAAAGGTTTATTTACAAACAAATTCAATAAACAGTAAGGTTGGTTGAGATAGGTAGTACGGAGGCACGGAGACGAGTCGTAGTTGGCGAACTCGAAGGCGACCGCCGAATTCGGACCACAGTCGGGTGCACGGCGCGAACTGTTCCTTGGCGTCAGCCACAAAGGCTTCCCACGTCGAGCCACTGAGGCTCGCTCAATTCACTGCCACGGAGGCTTACAAACTCAGGCCCCACAAAGGCTTATCAAATCGAGTCACTCAGGCTCCCTATAACCAGCCACTTAGGATCTCCTCACACAGCCACTTAGGCTACCCCTGGCTCAACTCTATCGAGCTTGGGCCCTCTCTCTCGGGCCACTGCTGCTCCTAGCCGCCTGCCACCCTGACTCCTGGACCCCTTTGTAGGAACATTCCCGCCCGTACGGTTTCCCCCTGTCAAAGTGGTCTCCTATGACCACCCGCGGCCAACAACTACAGCCTCCTCTTTGACCTACAGTGCTCGAACCAGCTGATCATAGGTGGTTTCTAGGGGCGGGCCTGTCTTTCCCTAACAGTATAGTGGTAACGAAAAGAGAGCATTTATTCAATTCCCAGGTGAAGGAATTTAAACGAGTTCCAAGCTCGTTCCAAAAGTCTTTTCATTTAAAGCGCGTGGCAAGCGATTACCAGCTGGCAACCCATATTGGCTGCCATCGTCCCACGAGCACGATTCTTCTTGTAGACCATATGGGCTGCCACCGGCGTATGTGCTAAAATAATGCTCAATGCCCTTGAATTCTAAAGTTCTTATTCTCATTTGTTGCAAAGACTGCAAAAACAAGTGACCGACGTGCAACCTATGTTGGTGCAGTGGAGCGTCTTCATAATGACATTGATCTTTTAGGTATCCACCTCACTTATTCTCCATTGGGTGGTCGCCGTTTGTATTATTGCGTGCATTGTCATGAACAACGTGGAAGCAATCAGTAGAGTTCTGCCCACATCAGTTGTGAGGAGTTCATCAGTTCTTACAAGGAAAGGTCATTTGGTCAATCCGGTCAACCAAAATTAGATATGCATTTCTATACGCGTCTTGAAAGGCTGAGCTTTCCTTATGTACCAGATCTTCTCTGAAAGGGATCATGAAGCAGAAATGCGAAGTGGTAGAGGTGTGGACCACAGAGGAGAGGTTGTGGATTAAGTACTTATCGAGCATGCTCTTTTGCCGTCCCCGGTTACATAGCTAGAAACAGTGCTATCATCGCTAGCCAACCATAATAGCGTATATATTATGGTATTATTATAGCGTATATAGTTACCTGTGCAAAGACTTTGAGGGCAGTAAATAACGGATTTGAGAGGCATTCGCTGCTGACTACTCTAGCGCTTGTCTAGCCAGGAATTCCCGCTCCAAGCAATTGTTATATTCGTAATCAGCAGTGAGTGGAACACTTCAGCAGTTCCCTTTTATGCAAACTTCTGGCCAAATCTGGAATTTTGGCCCGACCTCAAGATCTGAGCAGTCACTTACTTGTCCATCAATCCTTACAAAAAGGTGACATCAACATGGAATAAGCCTGAACACTTTCAGAAAGGATAAAAGTAGTGTCTGGCTGCCCGACTTCATCACCCTAGGATCTGGTAGGCGGTGATTCCAAATAGAACCCCCTCTCTCACCTCCCCACTCTCCATGATTGGCCCTTTAGGAATTTGAGCAGTGCGGACCCCATTACTACCCCTCTTTTTCTTGAGTCATAACCTCAGTTTGGGCATAAGCCGTCTTCAGGAAAAATTCAACTCTGGACGCAAATATAGTATCTATTTGCTACAAGGAAGACTAGCATCTGCAGTACGGACACCTATTGGCAAGTAAGCACTTATGTAGCACTCATGGGATTGAATCTCAAATTATCAGCTTACAAGCTCTTCAGAGAAGTAGCTTCAGACGATGACTGATGAAATGGAAGTGTTTTTGGCTGCGCAGGTAAAAGCAAATCAGCAAAGTCCGGAAGTTACCGAATCCGCAACCTTTGCTCTAGAAGCAATTCCGCAACCAGCTGCACCACCGAAGCTGTCCTTGCTGGTTCTTCGCCACGTTTAAATGGAGCCTAAACGTAGTTGCAGGCAAAACCGTAAAAAGTAAGGGCGTAAGAGGAAACCTATTTCTCTCGAGAGAATAGCTTTAGATTACGGAGCAGATTTGAGCGCAGCGTTCAAGGTGCGTATAGGAACACACTTCGAGTTTCATTCGACTGGGTCGAGCTAATATGCACCTTTTCCTGTCAATGCAAAACTTTTGTAATGATATACTTAAACAGCTTCTAACAGCTCAGTTATTAATGAGCTAGTTTTTCTTAACGAGTACGAACGCTAATTTTAGTATTTTTTTATCACTTAAGCATCTGAGATTACAATTGAATAGGAGAGGCCAATACTCACTGCCAGAAACAGTACAGCGATCTGAGTCTACTCGTTGTCCGATAGAGCGGAGCGACATGTTGCTCGTTATCCATAAACATGCGTAGAGCCCAGTGCATTTGAGACTAATCTATTATAATACTTGCTTATAATATGAACGTTGGTAAAATTATATTATATCCTTGATTTCTTTTTGCGCAAGAAAATGGGGAGCAGATGAGCCCAGAAAAGGCATGTTGAGTAAGATGGTTGTAAGTCAGACGCAGTTTTCCACAGAAAGCCTAGTTTTTGTGTAATGTCGGAGAAGGACCACGCGGCAGTGGAGGCGAGAGTCCCTAGGAATGAGCATCACGAGTGGAGAAACTCCTCGGAAAATTAAAGCTGCACCGCAATCCAGAAGCGTCCCCATCCCCGGAACTTGTCAACAAAATGCGCATTACCTTAGTTTTAAAGTGAGACGTCATGGAAGTAGCAAAAGGACGATGAGCTTCTCGTGTTGTGCGAGACCAATGCAAGAGATATATTCTACATATTTGAAATTAGGTCACGGTTAGCGTTCTTTTTAACTCGAATAATGTTGGTCTGTACAGATGCTCGCATGTGGTTATATCAATCCTTCTATTTTATAAAGCGCTAACTTTGTGTGTCGGTTTGTGTATCTGTATGTGTGTGTATGTATGTATGTGTGTCCGTCCGCAAAATGAAGTGAGTGAGAAGGAAGCTCATGGGATAAACAAACCGCTAACAAATCGGGTAGCTTACAGGATTTGAGATATCAATGTTTTGTAGCAGGATAGTTGTGATAACACTCTTAGGGCTATATAAACACCTGCTTAGCACACTTCCGTTCATTCCACATGGTGCTGCAGTGGCAGCTGGAGGGCAGTGGAGAGAGGAAGGGAGGATGAGGAAGGGAAGCGAAAAATCTACCGTCATATCATGATTGTGTCCCTTCTACTGTATGAAACACCATTGTGTTGCATACGCGTCACTTCCAGGTGTTGGTGTCACAGGAGGAAGGGACCATAGCGGAGGATAGAAAGCTTGCGCAGGAAAGGAAGGTCCCGGCGGTTGACGGGGGACTAATCTGGTATTATATAAACCAGAACTTTGGTGTGTCGGTTTGTCGTGTGTGTGTCGTTCTGTCCGTCCGGACCAACCGCTCACAAAACCAGGGAGTACGAAGGGCAACACTTCGTGATGTTGATGTCATGATCATGATAACACCCACAGCGGCTATATAAACACCGATCGAGCACACTCAGTCTCATTCTACATGGTGCTGCCGTGGCAGCCGGATGAGCGGGGGGGAGGGGGGTAGAGGGAAGAGGGGTAGAGGGAAGGGGGGGCAAGAAAGGGGAGGCTGGAAGGGAGGGGAGAGAGGAAGAGGAGGGAAGGGGAGAGGAGAAAGGGAGGAGAACGCGGCGCTGTCATGCGCCGGAGAGGAGGGTATAAGGGGGGGGTGGGGAGAGAGACTGAGAGACCGTTTTTAAGAGTAAGGTCTATATTCATGTTGACGTATTATTCTAACCTGATGTGGTGATTGTGATAACACCCACAATGGCTACAAAAACACCGAACGAGCACACTCAGCCTCATTCTACATGGTGCTGCCGGGGCAGCCGGGAGTCGGCGGGCGGTAGAGGGGGGGGAAAGCAGAAGGGAGAGGGGGAGAGAGGGAGGGAAGTGGGGGAGAGGAGAAAGGGAGGGAGAACATGGTGCTGCCATGCGCCGGAGAGAAGGGGTATAAGGAGGTATAACACATTCAATAGTGAGGTGGTTAATGGAGTACGTCATGCTGCTATTCCGTGGTTCCTCCCTACCCTGTGATGCGCGCGATAGCGGGCGGAGCAAACCTGGTAAGGAAGTATTCGGAATCGTTATGCTAGGAGCCCAAAAGGAAGCATTGATGATTTCCGGATGATTTCCCCATCCACCCAGCGACACTAGCGCCTGTTGTTGTACAAAGTAGCCACAACTCACCGTGACAAACAGCAAGCGATTGTTTGTTTGTATTACTTTTTACTGGAGTTTCCTAATCTAAATTGTTCAAGTGCTTTCTGAGTCTTAATGGAGTAATCTTGTTCGATGGTCTGGTGATACTGCATCCATTGCGTCTAAGAATATCCAGAAAGTCTCAATAACTACCATTACAAAGTTCAAACAGCTAGGTAAACTGAGCTGGGCTCAAACACAATCAATGCTCTGCTTGTCTTCCGTATCGGCGGTCGAGCGCACTTGTTGCCAGGTAATCAGCCCGAATAGACGACGTAGAAAAAACCCAGCTCTCAAATGGTGCGTAACTGATGCGATGGCAGTCACCGTCGATTAGCCCTGGAGAAGTGGAACGTTGAAAAGTACATTTCTAACTGGTCAAAGATCAATATTTCAAATGTCGTCGAATCCAGACTTCTTAGTGAACGATTTTGCGGCGATCACACTGACAATCGAATCATCTTTACTTTTACAGTCCATATCCCGGAGATAGGGTGGGTGGGGCCACAGACGTGATTGCGGACTACACAAACTTGATAGTTGTCGCAGCGATCAGCTGATTGAATTCCTTGATTTCTACTAGTATTTCGACTTTCTGCTGTATTTTGCTATTCTCTAGCTTTGCGAGCGGTGAGCGGTGATTGCAGCACTACCTGGAAGAAGACTTGGAATAAAGCGACAGGTTGCTTCAAAACAGCATCAAATAGTGTTCCACACAAGAAAAGAAACACATAAAAGATGCGGTTATGAAGAACAAGTCGAAAGGAAAAAGGTAAAATTAAAATTTAAAAACAAACCTCACGATACTGGCAAGTCCATGGAAAATGCGTTGTTCGTAGAATGCAAGCTTCATAGCAGTGTCAAAAAGTGTTCTTGACAATGAAAAGAACACGTGAATGATACTGCTATGAAAACTGCATGCAACGCAAAAATAAAAAATGGAAGAGAAGGATAGAAATTTATCGAATATGCAGAAACCGCTCTTATATATCGAAATATACAAAAAATCATGCAAATCTCATGCGAGACAGCTTACTTTTTCACTAAAACGACTTACCTGTTCTTAAAGCGAAGTAGAATAGTGCTAGAGAATAGAAAATACAGCAGAAAATCGGAATACTAGTAGAAATCAAGGAATTCAATCAGCTGATCGCTGCGACAACTATCAAGTTTGTGTAGTCCGCAATCACGTCTGTGGCCCCACCCACCCTATCTCCGGGATATGGATTGTAACCCACAAGGCATGAAGGGAGCGGCAAGAATTACTTTTTGAAGTGCAAATAATCTCCGGACTCATGGCAGCCAAGAAATCACATCGAAACTGAACAGCTCTGCAGAACCCTGCATCGGAATGTTCGCAAGTTTCTTGAGAACTGAGCGATCATCGCAACTTGAAAGTCACCTTAAATCCCACTTCAATTCACAAGATTACTATGTACGACGTGTGGTGAAGGCGAGCAGTTGTTCAACGTCACAGAAACGTCGATGAATTCAAAAACTACTTTAGAATCCTGGGACGCACTCAAAGCCGTCTGTCTACAAGCTGCAGTCAGCGCATTTTTCGTGAGACCTCGCTCCTTTCTCAGAGCAGACAGCTACTGCTTGGAAGAGTAACATGGTTTATCGTTTACTAGCTCAATGGATACATTTTTTAGTTCCACTGGCCTTTCTCACTTCACAGATATTCTGCGATTGATTCATCCTGTTGCCGCTACTTGTGGCCACCCTGTATAAAAATATGCTCGGAAAGCAGCGCAGTCAACTTTCAAAAATGTGTCGCTGCCACATTGATACCAGACTTCAGCTGCAAGCAAAACAGGCATAACGAAAGGTGCTATTCCGCTTTGAGGACGAGAGGTGCGATGCAAATATGAAGCTGTTTGAAATCACGGTTTTACATCATGCCTACAAGCAGGTTTTCAACCTGCATCTCCCATTTTCGAGCTTCAAGTGAACCAGCTTCCGCCAGCAACCCTGACTTTTGCCGCAAATCCTTGGTGTCCAATACGAGTGGACTGTTCATGGAGGATATTTCGTCAAGTGAGAAGATAGGTTGAAGCAACCGATCGGCATCGGCAGAACCCTGTTCTCCGTTCCCCACCCACAAGCATAAAAGATGGAACCTCGCGTTGAGACATTCAGATAGAATGGAGAACTGGTAGACATGGCGGGAGGACTACATACTGAGAAAGCTGCCAACAAACCTGTTTTTAAGAAGAAATTAGACTGCTTCTGTTGTTCCGTAAGCTGCCATAACTGGTTTTTGTCACAGTAAGTGCGGAGGTTTCTCCAAAGTTCTTTGATGGTTCAGGTTTGAGAGAAAACCTCCCTGAAGTTCTGTTATACATACACTGTATTCACTTGCCTAGCACGCACACAATGAACCGTTGTGCATGAGCATAACCGCACCTTGATGTAAATACAATATTTGCTCGCACAGATGACAGGAGAACTCACTGAAAAGATTGTGCTGCGAATCTTTTTGTCGTTAATTACAATTACTAATCTCAACAACCTCAACAGAAGTTCACTTTTATTGGTGACGAAAAAACTTCGCGGGCATGCAACTTTGAAACATGCAACAGAAAATTATCCAAGCAAATGGTTCTCCATGTGACTGTGAGATTCTTCGTGTAGCACGTCGTACATATCTATGGCTCGTCTAAATGAGTCACAAGAGCAATGAGTCTAACAAATTGTGCAATCTTCCAAGTAAGACGAAATAGGCAATTGTGCAGAAAGTACCGGCATTCGAAAGCATCGAAACTTTCTGAAAGCATGCGTTGATCAATAATGAGATACCTGATACCTGCAGTCTTTTAGCTCCGGTCAGAATCGTAGTGGCATTCTAGATGCGATTTGCACAGTACAGCCCAGCCGACTACAAAGTATAACTTAGTGTTTTGCCCTCCTAGTAAGTCTGGTGACCCTTTACTGAGCTCTGAGTGATGGAAGATTGGTTGGCTCGGTCACTGAACTATGTAGCTAGGATTCCATGTATCCACGGACCGTGCGGATAAGTGGCAACGCTATCCCTACACCGCTATCATACGCTAACGAAAACTGAAGTCAGTGTCAAAGGAAAATACTGATGGGTCGAAAATTCCTACATAGGGATGAATTGCTCTTGAGATTGGAATATGGAGCTTATTCCTGTACTCTAAACGACTAAGTTGATAGAAGTCAAAATACTCGAAGGTCAAGGGCGAGGTACGGAATGCATTTCAACGATTTGGCCGCAACGTTACATTATTGTTAGCCTGCCATTACAACACTTGTTTCAATTCATTTTTATTTATGAATCCTTATTCAAGGTAGTCACGGTTCTGATATTTGCGTTTTTCGTCAACATTGTTGGAGCAGTTCTTCTTCTCATTTACAACGCGTCTGCTAACCAAGACAAGATTGCTTTGCAAAATAGTGGGGTGAGAAGATTCCTTCTTCTGCACTAGGGAGGGATGCATGACTTTCAATTTATCAGGCTCCAAATTTTCCTCTTCTGTTTAGTTTTTCTCGCTGTGTGCTGCATTAGGAAGCTTGTTGCTGGCTGTGTTTTTCGCAATGATGCCTCCACAAAATCTAATGTTTGTCGAAACAAACGAGGTGCTGCATGTTGGCAGACGACCCTCAATGGCGATTCAGTGAGTTTATCTATTTAAAGGAAAAAACACCGTATTTTCTTCATTTTGTATCGCGCAAGCTGGAGCGCCGTTAGATTTTTTACTACTGTCTGGGAGAAAAAAAGGTAGTCACGCTCAAAACAGTGGTAATTATGCTCAAATTGAAGGGGAATTACGCTTATAGGTATCAGTGAATATGGGAAGTGAAACGTCAGTAATGAAACTACGGGGAAGAAACCGTCAGCAAGAACGAGAACAAATGTCTCCTCCCAAGAGAGGACGAAACTTGGGTGGGGCCAAAGGCCCTAGCGCTGCGACATTGTCAAGTAACCTCGAGGGGCACATGTTTCCCGCTTGCATGCCGCTACATTTTGCTCGAGAAAATGTTTAATTTCGATCATAAACCACAGACCTTGCCTTTGAGGGTGTTTATTACCAACAGTGAAACCGCAAGACCTACGGCTCTTGCGGTTTCACTGCGGTGGAGTTCCCTAAGTTGTCACACCTTAGGAATGTTTGGAGGCGGAGAGACAAACCGACATACACATCGACATCCCGGAATATCGACACGTTAACTAACTGAGGCACCGTGGTTGTGGTTCATAAGGTGGAGTGGCCTACCTATTCAGCATTTAGCCCACCAGTAAATGGTTTTTTGAGCTCATTCAGGTCTGAGGCCTCAATCTGTTATTTCATGAGTAGCAAAACGGCTCACGTAAGCTGTGGAGAAGAAACCCACGAAACGAAAAGTGTACTTGTAATGGGCCCTCTGCTAACTAGTAACATTAGTAAAACTCAAACTGTGAGCAAACAGCGAGCATCGGCATACTTTGTGCATCACTACCACCTTTCATTTATAGGAAAGAGGACAACTATGTGAACCTAATGGAGTTGATGAGAGAGAACTTCCGACGACAGTAGTTGGATTTCCAGGTAACTTATGTGTTGAGCAGTTTGTAAGTTCGGCACTGACTGTAGTGGTGCTTACCGCAAATTTCATAGCCATGTTCATGTTGATCCCAATTTCAGGTTGCCTACTGCAGTTGTAGAAGCTATACAACAGTAATAGTTCTGTGTACACTGAGTTAATATTCGAATTACGACAGTATGATAAAGAAAGTGCACTTTTTGAGTGTGACATCTCAAATTACAACTTACAGTAAAACAACGACCTAGTCAAACACGAATAAGGAAATACGAACCGAGCCAGATTTTAAGACGGCCATAAAATCAGAGTTGCCCATCTGATAAAGAAAGGTTTGGCCTCATTTAGACAATGCTCATTTGAAAAAGAACAGTCTCTAAGAGGCTACGCCTGCAGCTTCAAGGCCCAGTGTTCAAAGTAGTGTCCTCTTCTGTCATCTCGGCAAGACAGCACTACGACAAAGACCAGAGGCATAAGGCAGGCTAGACCGCATTCAACATATAGCACGATACTTCAACTGATAGGCGACTTGACGCTCTCGATCTTACACAACTGTTCAGCATACACGTACAGGTCACCAGTCTTAGTGTAACAACAATACGCGAGATATCGTATGCAATTATGGCTTATAAACAGGCGGTCACACGAAGGTGATAAAAAACTTGCACTGTAAAAGAATCCGTGTCACAAGCAGGTTGAAAGCGTCGAGAAAACCAGAACTGTGGGGGAAATCTGTTGTTGAAGCAAGATATTTCTATTATATAAACAGCTAACTTGGTGTGTCGGTTTGTATGTATGTCTGTATGTATGTGTGTCCGTCCGCAAAATGAAGTGAGTGAGAAGGAAGCTCATGGGATAAACAAACCGCTAACAAATCGGGTAGCTTACAGGATTTGAGATATCAATGTTTTGTAGCAGGATAGTTGTGATAACACTCTTAGGCTATATAAACACCTGCTTAGCACACTTCCGGTCATTCCACAAGGTGCTGCAGTGGCAGCTGGAGAGCAGTGGAGGGAGGGGAGGATAAGGACAGGAGGAGGAAAGCAAAGCTTACGCAGGGAAGGGAGGTTCTGGCTGTTGCGGGGTGCTAGAGAAAGCGGGATGTGGCCTTTTCGTGGCCAAACGTTCGCTGCGCGACAATGCTTCCTCCTCGTCTTTTTTTGGAGGCAAAGTTCGGTTCGAGACCCACTTCAGACCACTTAATGGCCCATTTACGGGGTAGCCTTAGGCAAGCTGAGTTAGCGTGCGAGCGTAGAATCGGCGTGACTTCCCTACTTCGAAAAGCGTTACCTAGACGCTAGGCGCTAAGAACTTTGACACGCTCCACCTGCTTGCGACACGCTCCGCCCACCGCTCGATATCTTGTCTGCGTCGGAAAGTAACTTGTATCTGCTATGCTCTCTCTGCTTACGGACTTCATCTAGCGGCCCGTGCGCTCACATCTCTCCCTCACCTCCTGCCAGGCTTTTAACTTTGTCACGCAGCGTGGAGCCAAAAGAACTCGTCACTTGTGTATTCCACGATTTTTTTCTTTTTTCTCCACTGGTGGTCCACTTCCTACCTCTACTTTCACATTCGAGTGGAATAACCTCATGATTTTAGTCTGAATCTTGTCTTTAAGTAGATATCAGTATGATCCCCCCTCCACTATGTGAGAGAGCCCAATAATCGAGGACCTTACTTCCGTTAAACTTAGCCCCACCGCACATGCTCCAACTCCAGCATTACACCAATTGCCGACGGACAGGAATGATAGGAAGCCAATATGGCACTGAAACAGCCTAGCACTTAAAGGAATCTTCCACGGACCATGGACCAGTGGGCGGGACCGGAAGTTTTTGTGACGAAATGCATGGTAGGTACGGATCCACGTGTCGAACGCACGAACGTGAACAGGATTCACTTCAAACCTTCCCATGAACGTGGATCCGTACCTACCATGCATTTCGTCGCAAACCACTTCCGGTCCCGCCCACTGGTCCATGGTCCGTGGAAGATTCCTTTAAACATCGACCCCAGGTTGAGATGATAGCCGGTCGATAATGAAAGTGTGCTTGTTGACTGACTAAAGTGAAAAAAGCAAAGCAACTGCCTGAGGTCTTCAACAAATTCCTCTCTCCTCCATTCTTAAAGGCAAAGGTCGGGCTCAGTCGCGCTAGAGGAGTAATTCCCATGCCCGGAGGTTGTATGTGAGTAGCTGCACACAATGCAGCAACGTCCCACCTTGAAAAACGTCGTTAAGGCCCCGGGGCCGTCGGTTTCAATCCGGGACCGCCTCGTCAATCCGGGACCGCCCACCTCCGGAAGTGGTGCGTGGCTGGCATAACGTGTGAAATCAGCTAGGTTGATTGCCGTATCAACCGATAGAACGACTGACATCTCCAGAAAACTTGTTTGTACGTGCCTCTTTCCCCAAGCCAGCCTCCTTCACTGCTAGTGGGAAAGAGGGTTTTGTTAACGGCCTTGTCGACGGTTTTTCTCAGTTTTTTCTCCACTGTCGTTCCACTTCCCCCCCCCCCCCCCCCCCCCCCCCCCCCCCCCCCCCCCCCCCCCCCCCCCCCCCCCCCCCCCCCCCCCCCCCCCCCCCCCCCCCCCCCCCCCCCCCCCCCCCCCCCCCCCCCCCCCCCCCCCCCCCCACCTTTTGCCTTTAAATGAAGAAAGAGCTTGTCCGAGTTTGTTCTCTCGAATATAGTAGCATCAATGCAAAGCGTGTATCATATCAGTTGCCCCGTAAGTTCGTGCCGGTTTTTGCACCTCGCGCCAGAAGTTCATGTAGCGATTCTAAATGTGACCAAATGGGCTACGAAGAGCCTTCTTCATGAAGTGACCTGCCACCGAATCGTTCACGCCCTAGCTGCTTTTGTCATGTTCGAAGTGGAAAACGAAAAAAGCAGCGTTTTTCAGGTCTTAATTTATGAACTTCGACTGAGCTCAAATCAGTCGAAGCCTAGAGTAGCACTTGCTTCGCGATACATCTCCTTGTCGCCGTTCTTTATGTGGTATTAGTATAGTGAAAACTGCTTCGCTCTAGAGATTACAGCCCGGAGAATATTCTGGTCCAGTAAGGTAATCGGTGTCCGATATAGACCAACTGTTCTCTCCCAGGACTCACGTGTCCAGGATGGCCGAGAAGTATAGGACGCGGCTTTGAATTCTGCTGGCACTGAGCCGTGGAGTATTTTCAGTGTTTCGAAACTCTTCGAAAGCTTTGAAACTATGTAAGAAGCACCATAAGTTGTTTGTCCATCTGAACTCTCGCCATGAAGATTTTTTTGCATCGACCCATTACCAAGGGGCTGCCCAATGACGGTCTCTGAAATTGCAACTTCGGAAAGCGACTCGGTATTCCCTCTTCAACTCTTTGAAACATGTTCGGTGCTCTCAAGGTTCAAGCACACGTCTCTGGGATTGCGAAAAGTGGAAGTTCAAGAACTGTGCACACTCAGAGGATTGGGGCAATCACCTAGAAGAGGATGGCTCACAACGATGAAGCCAGCATCGCTTTTGATCTCAGGATCTGCCGTCACTCCTTCCAGAAATCTTGGGAAGCAGCCATTATTTGAAAGAGCTTTTTCTATGCTGGTTTTTATTGGAGCAACCCGAATAGATTCAACTGATAAAATGCAAAAAGTTTCTGCACGAGCTCGAGGTGCGCCGCATCTCTCTTACGGATTGGGTTATGAGAAAATTTTCGAACTAAACTTCTTTGCGACCACCAAAGTCAGAGGCAGTTGTTGCCAAAAAGTGAGCAAGTCTCCGAGATAACGTCTAGTTTACAACAGACTTTCTCCCGAAGGTGTGGTAGTTTGTGACGGGGTAACATCCAAAAGTGCAGCTCCATTGGAGTTCATCTTCCACAAATGTTAAAATTAACTCGAAGGTTTTGCAAAAGACTTCAAAGAGTAAATGTGCTCGAAGTTTTAAAAATCCTAAGAGGTACGGGGTGTTGTTCTGGATTGGACGAGATTTTGCTCATGATTGTTTGCTTTCAAATGAATGCTGGGCGTGTCATCCTACTCACGCTCTCAGAGCGGAGTACAGCCATCTGGGGGCCACTTTCCGGACAATGAAGGGGGCAAGACATTTGATCTTCTCCTTCAGGGCCCTCCCCATTGACCTCTGTGTGAAAGGATATTGTGTGAGCAAACCTCAAAAGATTCTACGTCAGGTAGAGCGTTGCTTTGAGTTGCGCACGAGAAGGAGTGAGACAATCGTGTTGCGGTACTGCATCGCATGATGATTTTGTCGTTTTGGAGCCTCTCTCAAGTCGGAGTCGTCACATCTCAAAGCGATCTATTCTGTTATAAGTGCTGCAAGAAGCGTTGCGCCTATCTTTGTGTGTAAAGTCGGGTTCGCTGATCGATTTCTTTCTTGCTCTCTCTTGTCACACAAAACATGGGTCCGTATAACTTTTAGTCGACCATGGTAAGACAACGCCTCCGTCTTATTTGCGGAATACAAAGGATTCCTCATAAATTGACGAGTAATAACAAGAGTTCAATACGAAGCTAGGTCAACATCCTCCATCCTTTTCCACCCCCTAGTGAATCAGCCACTGTGAAATTTTTCCTAGTTTTGGCTTTGTAATCGGCCAGGTCTCCTTTAATCAGCACCTGCTGATGGCAAGAAAACTCCAACTAACTCGCCTAAAATTCGACCAAATGTCTTCGAGAAGTGCTGTCTTTGTGAGGTACCTAGCATTCAATGGAGACTAAACCTCGAGTATTCGATTCGCGTTATACAGAAGTGACCAGAAAAAGAAATGCTTCCTTACACGTTCAGGGCCGACTCAACAACGCTTCGCTAAGCTTTTCGGACCACTCCATCAGGTAATAAAAGAGCACAGTGCATCTATCGGATAACATTTAAGTAGCCTTACTTGTGACAAAACCCAAAACCTGCTCTTGAAAAATCAAGCAAGAGCTGAGCTCAGCGAGTCCCTCAGCGGTCTGCGATTCATTCTAGCAGTGTCTGTGATACTGCTCACCAACTCAGCAGGTATTCTGCATAATCAGAGCAGGGATTCTCCGAAGCATGCACCGAAAATCAAATAAAAAACTCAGGTAGCAGCTAAGCTGAAGAAGTTGCGTAAGCTTTCACGACATGGTGGTGAATGGATTCGCATTCTGGTCTCAAATTTCTTTGTCGGAAGTCTTCCATCGATCTCGGCATCCTGTGCCAGGTAAAGATTTCTCATGTGTGTGATAAGCAAAATGTCGCTTCTCCTCGTCACAGTGGTATAGAAGGATACTGGAAGGCACGTTCTGCCAAAATTTGAAGGTGGAAGTATCGCCAAGAGAAGAGTGTAGTGGGCTGAGGGAAATCAACTTGAATAGCAGAAACGCAGATTTCCCTGATGAGTAGGTATTGTTTGATAACACTCATCTCCGGTGTCACTCATTTCGACGCATTATGGCATGCATCTCGGTTCATTCTCACTTGCTTTTCATCTTATTTGTGAGTGCATTGGTTTTTTTTGTTGATTTGCACTTCGCGAGGCTCATAATTACGCGATATGAGCAGATAAGTAATTTAAAGCGGTCCTTCTGGGCAGTAGACACCATTATCATACGTACTAGTGATACGGACATAG
>MU883209.1:0-15918 GCA_036418205.1 Ostertagia ostertagi
GAGACAGAAATTGAGAAGATTTTTCACTAAAATTGAAAAAGTTCTGTTCTCTACGACGAGGAAGAAAGATGAAGGAAGAGTAAGAGCAGTGGGATCGATAAAGGGAAAAAAGCACGGAGTTTTCTTTGGTTTTGAATGTTGGGATTACAGGGTAATGGGGCTTGCAATGGTTTTGGCGAAATTCGTTTGAAAAAGCTATGAAATGAGCAAAACTATTATAGATCGTCTGCTGATTCTTTAATCATACCCCCCTGCCTTTTCCACTCGATAGACGTTTCATAAGAAAGAAGTGGGCGGAGTTGGAGAGTGTCGACTGGTTTCTGAAGTGAATACGATAGAATTCGTCGTGATGATGGTGAGAAAGGGTGCGTATGGAGAGGGAGGTTGCCGCATGGGGCGTACGGGGAATCGCGAAAATTTTCCAAGCCGAAAGGGCGGACGGTTGACCGTGATCGTGGGTTATGCCTTCAAAATTACATGCTGAAACACTTACATACAGCAATTGCAAAATACGGGTTGAAGTCCAAAAAATATCCTCCCCTTCCATGCTTCTCTTCTACATTTCCAGGTATTTGCCTCACCATGGCGAAGAGCTTTAAAAATTCTGTCGATCACCAAATTCCCATTATGAGGGAGGCCTTCATTACTCGAACAGCAACACTTTGCTAAATCAAAAAATGCGCGCGTCCTCTAAAAGTGCAAAAAACTCTGAGTTTAAAGCGACGGTGCAGGTAGGAAATATTATGTAATAATATATAATATATAATAATATATAATAATATATGGAGTATCGTGTTTCTGTCCCTTTTAGAACTTCAACTTGAGAACGATAGACTTCAATTCCAAAGATCGTGGCGGGACAAGTGACAATTAACGGTTTTAACTGGCAGATGATGAAAAATCGTGTCGCAGGGAGGCTACAGCAGTCGTTCAGGAATTCTGAATTAGATGGATGGAGTTTCCGCAAGCTCTGGATCATATGGGGGCTGCCTTGAGAAGAATGAAATAGGAACACCACTGGAGTGTATCGCGCTCAGCGCTCCAAGTATTCACACGAATGACACAAGTTTATGTACTAGGTCATTTGGCGGATACGTAAAAGTTAGGGAGAGGTGGAGGAGGGAGGCGGCGGGAGCAGTCTACGACACGATGTAATCACTGCTCAGATGAGCAGTTCTCAGCGAGTCAGTGATAACATTGAGAGAACGGAGGAATCCACGGGCCATGGGAAAGCTAAGTAGTCCAGTTGGGTTATCACAGGCCAATTGAAGTGCGTGAAAGAGTGAAAAGTGTGTCTTTACACCGTCCCACTGAAAGGCGCAGTCGATCATCGTGCTACGTTCTGACGACCGCCTCCTCCCCTAGCAATTAAATTAGCATCGTCTGCCCTTAAAACAAAGCAAAAGGATCACTGATAGTGCAAAAATTTGAAATAATGTCACTTCAGTTTTGATATGCCTGGTGATAGCGTGCAACTGAAACACCTTGAAGGACGGACCATGGACCAGTGGGCGGGACCGGAAGTGGTTTTGCGACGAAATGCATGGTAGGTACGGATCCACGTTCATGGGAAGGTTTGAAGTGAATCCTGTTCACGTTCGTGCGTTCGACACGTGGATCCGTACCTACCATGCATTTCGTCACAAACATTTCCGGGGGTGGGGTCGGGTGGGTCACGGGGTTTCGGGGAATTCCTTCAATAAAACCTTTATGTGATTGCTTCCAGTGACGATGTTAATGAACTGCACCTAACAATAAATAACGACCGGAAAGAAGGCTGTAATCAAGAGTGAGCCTTTTACAGACTCGACTCTCTCCTTGTCTAATGAAGTCGTTGTTCCCAGAAAGCTGTGCTACATCACCTTTTCGTCGTGCGACTTCCGCTATGATTTCGTGTCTGTTGCTATTTCGAAATAGAAATATGCTCTTATCAATGATAGTTCGATATTGACAATACAAATGCAAACAGCTCAAGAGCCAAGCGAATGCGACGTCATACAAAAAAAGCGTTGAAATATTAAATTACCATTGACGTAGCCAACTAAACCTCATTGAAGATCATGCTTGAGAATTAAAGGAGAAAAATGTTACGGCAAAATAGCATTAGAGCATTCATTTATGTTCTGGATTTTACATCAAAGAAATGGATCTAGAATATAACTTATTACATTGATCTGGTACGCTCTTGTGTGCTGTGTACTTATACTTTCGATATCGGTAAAGTGGATTGCCCAGCCTACGCCGTGCTCCCTCCTTCTCGGAAAAGTTCGACTACTGCCAGGCGACTGTCTTCTCAGAAAAAAAGCGAGAGCACCACTTTGTAGCAATATCTAGGACCACCAAATGACGCATGGGTGGGGATGGGACTATATTATCGCGATCTATGGACGTTGTTCATCAAAAATTAGGGTCGTCATTTAACACTGCTGATCAACTGTGAAGCTTGGTGACGTGTGAGTTATATTCGTCATGACGAGTGCAGCGTACTGCCTCGTTGATGACAGGCGCCAGCATTGATACAAAGGACCTCTGGGGCACGGCATTGTAAGTTTTACTTTTCTGCCCAAACTCTAGTGGCTAACACGAGGTGGATTGGTTTAACAGCGCCTTTTGTTGTGTTCGAGGACCGCTCTCCAAGACTTTATAGAAGTCCTGATGTATTGATCTATGGACTTGCCGGAAAAGACTGCTTGTAATGTAATTCACTTTGAATGTCCAGCCTATTTCAGGTGTTTATCACAGTTCATGATGTCGGATGGAATACATCACTACGATCTTCAGGATTCTGCGTGTTTCCAAGGAGAGGCGATTTCATCATTAATATATCGTCGATTACTACGAAGAGCTTTGGTCACGTTTTAGGCAGTCATGAGCACGTGACCACACGAACACTGGTCCTGGGTGCGTCGTATACCCTTCCACCAGACATAGGGTTGCTTTCATTGTTAACTCATGGTCGTAAGAATCAGCAGAATACAGTAAAGGAGAATATGGAGAGTTCTACTTGTTAACACTTTTTGATGTCTTCTTTAAATGATATAACTTCTTTAGTTGTCGTGTTGTTTCACTTTACATAGAAAGAATGGATTGTAGAATAAATTTTAGATGTTCTATCTTTTTCTTCAATTTATTGCATGTGTTTTCAGCCTAGATAGATCTCTTGCATTGTATGATGTTTGGTATTTGGCTTTCGCTCTATGTCTATTTCTTACTCCTGATTGTTTTTCTATAGGAATTTCGCACTGGGAACAAAGTATCTCGCTTCATGTCTTTGTCCTGTTTGAGAAATCGATACCTTACAGGTTCACTGAGCCATGTAGTTATATTCAATAGAGTTGAGTGGTATGTGGATCTTTGGGGTTTGTAGCTGTCGATTAGTTACTATTCCTTAACATTCTTCACTTTTATAAGTTGTATCGTTTTGCTCTAGGAGAATTTTGTATATTAGTATGGGATAGTAATCGCTCGAGGATTGAATGCGGCTAGTCTTAACCAAGACTGGAACGTGATTCATGTGGATGCTTTTGTTTTTCTTATTTCTTATGTTGGAATTGAAATAATATGAAGCTGTCGTGGACTCACTATACCAGCCGATTTTTGAAAAAGTACGCTTATTTATTCAAATAAGCCAGTAGCAGAATATAGTCGTTCTTCTCTATAGCTTGTTAGACGCCTTTCGAGAGTAGTTATGGATAGATCTTCGTTGAGCTATAGGATGAAGCTTTTGCCGTTGATCAATCCCTTTTGGGATGCGGCACGCATTCTACTTCCATTTGTACATTCGTAGTGGCGTTTGAATGCGATGTGGCCTATACAATGACTTGCGGGGGCCAGCCGATGTACAAGTCAGTGTTTTTATCCTCCCAGACAAGTCTGGTACCAATTAACCGACCCCGGAGGGATGGAAGGCTTGGTTGGCCCGGGCGACTCACGACCCAGGATTTGATCCCCGGACCGCTCGCGTGGTGAGCGCGCCACTTAACACTACACCATTTCCGCCCTTTGTTAACCTAAGCGTGACAGTATATCCACCCCATTATGCCTAGTTTAATGGCACGAGAGGTTCTGCATAGCCATGCTTACACTGTCAGGAGGTCTTTAGCAGATCTCGAAGTTTGAATTATGGCCTAGGTAGTCCATAGAGTGCCGGTTGTAGTGTTATAATCAGAATCACCCCGCTTGTAGTGGATGAACAAATGACTACAACTGCAAGTGATTCTACGACATTGTGCTAGAACTTTGCATTAGCAAACAAGCCGATTTTTTTCTCGATACGGGAACATGTGACAAAAGTGAATAAAGCTAGAGACCATGAACTCTGTCCGGAGGCACTCAATGTTTAGCCGTTTTTACTGTTCTCCGGTTCTCTTCATGGCAGCGACTTATGAATGCAATCCTGTAACAAGATTCTTTTACCTTGTTTTATGAAGCACAGTGGGTCGCCCGAGTGGAGGCAAAACCAAACACTTTGTATTCTTCCATAACCTCGATGGAAACGATCGTGTCAAATTTTGCATTTGGGAACTATGATCAGAAGGTGGATCGCAATCGAAAGCAACTCAAAGTAATCTCTACTTTACTTTTTAATGAGCGGGTATTGAAACATTGAAACAAAATTGAAACACTTGAAAGGGATGAAGAAATGTAAAGGCAAATGTCGGGCTCAGTAGCACTCGTGAGATCTGTCCAGCTGGTGTAGGTACTAGGCCCGCAACTGGTGAGGTCGTGACATATTAGCGTGTTGAAATGCCTCACTGAGGCGGCAGGCGCCTACGATGTCGTTGATCCGAGGAAGCGCTAATGCATGTGCACAGTTCGGATCTTGAAAAATGCGGCATGAAAGAGTAAAACAAACCCATCTGAGGAGGCGAAGCGCTTGCGAAACTGCTGTACTCTCAACTCCTCCCTGTACTTTCTCGCCTTACAGCGGCAGGATCGATTCACTGGCCATGCTTCTGAAGGAAGGAGGGTACTGAGGTACAGTTTTGTAGTTTTGTTCTGCAAACAAAATAAGCTTACAAGCTTAGAAGGCAGCCCGTCAGAATCAAGGTAGAGGTGGCCACGGTGCTGTTATGAAGAAAAAACCGCGAAAACCCTATGCAATGGGAACCCCTCGCATTCCTTGATTATCGCATTGATGCAGCTCTAACCGGCGCTGCCTTCTTCCTAACGCTGTCGCTCTCTGCCATGTTGTGGAGGACCATGTTAAATCGCCCAATGCATGTCCTACGGTTTCGAATCGCGTGTTGGTCGGCACTCTCAAAGGGTCCGTCTGTCTCTTCATTAGGTGAGTTTTCCTCTTCTTCGACCTTCGAAGTTACCGTAGAATCTTTTTAAGCCAATAGGTACTGTTTAGATGGCAAGGATATGCCAGTCTTTATCTTGCACGATTTGTATAGTGCACATCACACACACTGCCACATTAACTCGTCGTCCTCACGTTGATACGGTTCATATTGAAGACAACCTATGAGAATATTTTGAAAGTTCCTGAGAAAGCCATATCGAAACATTGTGACAAGCGCATCCTCAAAAACTTATGTGTGCGCGGGTTAGTGCATATAATGGCTGGAAAAGGTTAAAACGTGTAAGCATCTAGTGCCATTTTTCTCCTATTTGTTTTGCATTTTACTGTAGCTCGAAAAAAAGTTGAGATCACTTTCGTGCTTCATGTTGAGTGGCTGTGTAATGTGAAATACCCTTTCAGAACGGATACCCTCATCAGTCAACGCGTCCAATTGAGGGCTCGTCCATAGAGAACAGCACTTTGAAGATGCATGGGAAAGCAAGAAACTTTGCAGTGGACTAGATGTTGCGCAAGTTCAATTTGTTTCACTGGTTTTGAACCAGGAACTATATGACAGCTTGAAGGAATGCTCATGGAAACTCGCGCATTCTCCCAACGTGAATGTGTCTGCAATCACTGTAGACAACATGCTAAGATTCACACTGATTTAGCTTCCGAACAGAAGCATACTCACGAAAACTCACTCTATGGGCGGTTGGCGGTAGTTAGGGCGGCGCCAAAGGGAGAGGGGCATGGGTGGAAGTGCGCCTTGAGGCGGCGAAGTTATGGCCGATGCATTACGGCTGATGAATCCGGTCGAAGCATTCGATTTTGGAGAACACAAACAAAACAGTCGAGTAGTAGAATGTGATGCAGTGGAAGTGTGAGGTGCTGATCCAATAACGAAAAAGTCAAAAAGGTTCCTAGTGACAGCACTCCGGAAACAAAGTGGAAGCTTCCCCGTCGTGACCATTTGTGGCAGATGTCTGGCGGAAAGAACGCGCAGGAGTCCTATCAGTTTTTTGAATTGTTCACACCGTAACAAATGCGTTTTGTTTTCTTCTTTTCATTTCTATCGTGGACGATGGGTTCATGCCAGTAACTTATGGGTGAGATAGAGTCATGATTTTTCCTGGAAGGATTCCTTCAAGCATCTCGCAATCCGATAAAAACATTTTCCTGTTGTGAAAGTTTCATGGATGACCACTCAATTCAAAGCCATAACCATGAAGGAGAGCGCGGAATGCTTGCTAATAAGTGTCTGATCCTCACCTCTCCCTCCTCCCTTGTTTCTAAGTGGATCTGAGGAGTTCGGAGAAGGTTGAAACACAACTGTCTTCCACTCACAGCCGTTAGTTCGTTTACGTTCGCCTTTCCACTTGCAGTCACATTTTAAAAGAGTCCTTCGAACTCACTGCTCTTTGTGCTCTTTGAGCAGTCAAAAAACCATCAAGTGGCGTGATATTGCTGAATAACAGGCCGGGGTGAGTAGGCATTTATGCGATAAAAAATCTGATGATCTAGCTACGTTATCGGTGCATGGTTACGCTATCAGCAACGCTTATAAACGCGCCCAGTTTGCATGCTCTTCAGCGCTCCCGTATCTTTCTTTAGCCAATTTTCCTATCACAACTCGCTTTGTAAAAAAAACGGTTACCCGATTGAAACTTCTATCAGTGATGGTATTTGAAACAATTTGTCATCCCTTCACTTTTCAGGCATGTTTTTCTTCCTTGCTCTCTTTACCATAGCTGTGGCAAAGCCTGTTGTAGACCACGCGGCTAATTGTCCGTTCCCGAATGGCACAGACAAAGCTCTGCACTCTTACATTTGTGCAGCGGGTAAGAAGAACTTCAGTAGTATTTCCACAGAAATCGCACAGAAAAACACCCTCATTTTTAGGTGAGCAGTTTACCGTGAGCTCCATTGTGACCACGGACAATGCTGGCAACATGGTTTACCCCATAGACCCGCGACAACCCTTTATTTTGCGATTGACCGCGTACAATCATGGAGCGCAGGTTGGTTACCACAGCAATTTATAAACAGTAATTCAGAGCTGAATAAGATTGTTGCAGATTGACGACAACAAAGTTAACGTGAGAATCTTCGAGTACGAGGCCGGCATGACTTCAGCCGACTGCGCATGGGTGAATGTACCGACATTTGGACTACTGTAAGTACATACTAGATGTTTCTGTTTGATCGCTGTAGCGCATGTCGAAGATGCGTCACCGTTTTTGCATCCGCTCTCGCACACCAGTGAAAGCAGGGTGAGCAGCGCGTCAGAAAAATCTAATAAAACGAGGTCTAATTAGTAGGTCCTAAGGGCTAGTAGATCGCCATTTGACCGTCCTCCTCTTCACTTGGACGTATCCCTCAATTTCAACGAATGTCAATCTGCAACGAAAGAGGGGAGATGGTAAGGAAAAGAAAGGTTTACAGTACTAACCGGAGAAGCCTTGGTTCCCTTGACATACCCCAAACCCCGCAAAACTTTGAAAGTTTCTCGAAAACAAATTTAGAAAGTAGATATTTTTGAGGTGTGATAATGTTTTTCATCCGCAAATACACTGTACCTTACAATCTTTTTTACCATGGAATCCTCGACGTTGGCCGACTGGAACCCTCTTCACCTTCGAGCCAGAAAGTTCATCTTATGTTAGAGGACTGTGTGAAAGGCACGAACCTTGATACGATTTCCTTGCTTCCAGAGCAGAACGCATTCCATTTACCTCACGTTTTTCTATTTGTATCAAGTTCACGGCGTAACAAAAAGTGTCCCATCAGGATACATAGTTTTTCTGATCGGAGCACGTTGGCGACCAGCATCTGCTCTATATGTGAGGGTCCTTGAAAACGGGGAAATTTTTTCACGGCTCATGCTGACAGACGTCATCATTGAGTGGTTTATGACCAAGCTTATCTGTATGGGCATGTTATCTAACTCACTTTTACCATGCAGTTCGAGCGGCAACATGCCTTACATTTTCCGCTGCAGTAGTGTGGATGATAGATATCACCCTAAAAAATGAGAAGCGTTACAAACTTAGCAAGCAGCGAAGTTGCAAAATCAGGTACAAGAGCAGCTTTTGGTAATATTAGGTTGAAAAGAAAGTTCTGCGACACTCTTCCTAAAATTTTCTTTTTTTTTTCTGAACAATCCATAGATAACGAGTTTCAGTCGACTAACAATGATAAGATGATTCTGACGCTTTGCTGCCACTTATAGGGGGGGGGGGGGCCAAAAAAAAAAGACATTTTGCCTATGTCGGACTTCGGCTCTTTTTTCTTCGCAGAGATTGCTGTCGTTGACGGGAGTTCCTCAGCAGAGTATTCCCTAAGTGTTCCTCTATTAGTGTACGCAGGCTCCTCCTTCACTGCCCTCACCGTCTTCAGAATATGACGTCATCTGTCACCGTCGTCAGGCTCAAGGAGGTCTACCGTAAGAGCTTCAGCCTGAAGCTCTTACGCAATTTCGTGAATCGATTTAATGTTGGATAGTTTTCTAGAGGCATTAGCTACCACTGTGCAAATCCCCTCGGAACTAGCTTTCCAGTAAGGGTCGTTATGGTACACGATCCTTCGAAGACCCCATTGAGATCGACCAGTGCACCATGTTTCCAGGGCTAATTCTTCTGATGCCGTCCACGTACGTGGCCACTATGAAGATTTTCTTATAGAATGGAATGCACTCTTTAATAATAAGTTGGAACCGTTCGGTCTGAGTTGAGTAAAATGTGCTTAAATCCATCTGGAAGTGGAGGCAAAATGTCTTTTTTTTGGCCCCCCCTGTATAAGTGCTGCAGTAAGTAGTTATCCAAGAAAATTCGAAAAACCTCGACCACTAGTAAATCCACACTCCGAGTCACTGTCTAGTACAAATGTCTCCATAACTATGGATTTCGTGTCAAAGACCAACACTATCTGCAATAGCTTCAATAGGCATGTCGTTCACCGCTACCACTACCACGTGTTTCACCTTTACCAGCGCTTCCGATCTTTTGATATTTTTATAAGAAGCCAGCAGCGTCCCTCACACTCCATTACAGGTAGGGCTCTTACAGAAGCTCCACTACATATCCTTCGTTATGGGCACCATTGTGTAGGTAGAGGCCTAGGCTGTGGAATACCAGAAGCTGGCCGAGGCAGCTCGTCAAGAGCCCTCGTACCGCGATTCATTTCTTTCATGACATTGCGAATCACCATGATCCGAAATGAGCCCGGTAAGAAATTCTGGAGTTGCGGCAAGATTTCTTTCCTCTCTTAGCGTAATCCCCTGGTCGAGCTGTAAATAAGTGCTACCTATCCTGGACCTTTAATCATCATCTTGATAACGAAATAATTAGACGATCAACTCCAACTCGAAAGTGAGGTCGCCTCCTTTCTTGACCCGCACTCCGCTGGGTTTTGGAAGGAGCATCAGAAATTTTCTGAGCGTTGAAGACAAGTGGTGGACACTCATGATAGATATATGACCGGTCAGGAGTTGTAAACAAAAAAGATTAAAATCACAAAAATTGAAAGAGGACTTTCTCTCCAACCTAATACCTGGACCCTCACTCTAACAGCATTACTTTCGTGCTAGCCTTCACTCTTTCGACAGATCTTTTCATTTTTCTTATCGCCACACCCATTTCGCACCAGTATTTCCGTATTCATGTAGAGGAACCATACCACTTCGACCATGGAGCATGCCTTTGTATCCACTTGCTGCAGAGCAAAGATTGCATAAGTCACGAAGAGCAGTCATTTGCATGCGTAATATTGGGCCTTACCTATTACTGTTTTAGAGTCACAGCACATCACGTGGATAAATCTCTCTTGTAGAGAGGGAAAAGCTCGGTATAAGGTGCTAGTCCTGCCGCTTCTGCGGTTTGGAAGGGCCCATAATTCGCGCCACAACTCTGCGTACACCGGAATAATGCCTTGACCTCAAAGCGCCCCTCAACCGTAGCAGGCCCGGCCTTGAATCTCTGGTTGCTCTGTTCGAGCCACCTTGACCCGCTCTGTCTTTCTGTGTTCGTAACATGGTTAAGAAGCATTAGTGGTTAGAGATGCTCATTTGAAGCTCGTTCTCCTTCGATCCCTGGGCTCCTTCCCCTTCAGTGCTTGTTGACAGGTGAAACCACACTCTAGGGGCTTCGATAGCTTCTTCCTCTCTTTTCCTCTGGCATTTCATTTTTGGCGCACTTTGAAGCGGAGTAATGCACCATTCAATCTTAGCTTGTAACTGCTTGGAATACCCAACACCAAACTGGGGGAAAGGTGTATGACGATGCTGTCACACATGCGTAAGATTGAGGTATAAAATTAGAGAAGGTCCGAAGACAGATCACCCAAGCCTGCCATCTCTCGACATCGAATTATGGTGAAAGGGTTTTCTGCGAGATTAAGAGCGTGTACATTCTACACTGCACATTTTTCAATTAATTTTGATTCGGTATCCAAATCGAACGCGCGGCTTACCGCAAGGAATTGGTCCCTCCGATACATTTACTCTACTTTCATGAATATGATCCTGACACAGGCAGCAGCAGTTGACTTTTATTTGAATGTATGGAAGCCTCAGAGGCAGAATTCACGATCGGAATGGAGATCGAAGAAGGGGTTTTTCCTTCTTCCGTGTATCGCTCACCATTCCTAAGTTGATTTAAAATGGGCTGCTTTTCCATCGGGAATTCTGCCTTCAAACGAAATCCAAGGGATTCAAAGGAAAAATTTGTAGGGCTCAGGATCACGATGTCAGCTTCCTCGATGATTTTTCACGGTTTTCAGAAACAACATCGATGGATGTGACTACGCACACAATTGCCCTCTGACGTCAGGACCGCTTACTCTCGACCTGCCACTGGATTTAACCCAGTTTTCGGCTATTATCAATATCCTTGCATCATACGTTAGTGTTTCATTTCAAATTTGTCACGAACTATTTTTTCCTAAACGTTATATAAACAGCACCACGAAACACCGGAAGGTCCTTAAACCAATTATTCTGTGTGTTACTACACCCTTGTACTTTCAGAAATATTTTTACATATTTCAGCGCCCGTATGAATTTGAAATCCGTATGTTCAACTGGAACAAGGGCAATACCAAGCACGAAGAGTTTGCATGCGTCATGGCTCAAGTGGAATTGATATGAATTGAGTCAAAATTGATTTTATTCCTTGTGATGTTATTGTGTTATTTGTTTAAATGTGTAAAAATGTATAAAGCTATTTATTGTTCTGCACCTCACTTGTGTCTGATTTGGCGCTCGAGAGCCCTTTCAGCACCTTTCGCTATGTGATACGAAGCTAACTAAACACACATAATTAGCGGCAGGGGCTCAACCAGGGTCAAGCGAGGCGTCGAGGAAAATTGGAAATACGACCCCCCCCCTCCCTCTGCCAGAGGCCGAAGTCCATGAAACGACCCTCTTCAAAAGCCGAACTATGAAAAGGTTGTTTAATTCTCCCCAAAACTGCTCATAAAAAAGCCCTGCTACCACCAAAAAATTCGTTTAAGAAGTACAAAAGTGAAAAAGTCAAAGAATAATCATTATGAGAGTCCTACCAAACGAGCAAACGAGAAACAGGAGCAAAAAACGACAAACTAGCCACTAAAAATGGCATACTATGACAACTCTTCTTTATTTATTTCCTTCCACAAGACTTACCAAATTCTAGTACTACACAGATTGTGGTTCTCAATTTGCACGTCCCCCTTCAGTTGAAAGAAGCTTTGTAACCGCCTTAGCCAGCTGTGTGTTGACTGATCTTTGGCGTTGACCGTGGAGCAGCTTATCTACTATTGAAATTTGAACAAATATTCAAATGATTATAACTTTCTTCAAATATGACGAATTTTCAATCTGAAAGCAGATTTGGGAGTTTTGTGAAGAGCTCTTTCTAATCAGTATTGAAATTACAAAAATTTATAAGAAATAACAAATTTAGATCAATTAACGAGGAAAATTCATGATGAGCACGAGTTTTTACACTTTCCGAAGCAATAACTTGCTTCATTTTCGTCAAATTCGAAAAGTTAATACGTCAGACAAAACTAGAAGATTTCGAGATTTTACGCTTTCCAAGGCCATAATTCCGTTCAAAACCCCATCAATCGAAAATTTGAACCCGCATCATAAACTAGAAGAAATTGCCTCTATTAAACGGGCTGCCTAGGAACGTTCTGAATACGCTACTCGCTGCGGTGTAAAACTGCAAAATTTAGCGGCGAAAGAAGAGCGCAGGTATCGCGTTTTAGTTGTCCGGGTTAAAATTCCGGTCAAAATAGATGACAAAAAATCTGAGAAGTATTGAACTTGAAGTTCTAGAAGAATCTATCCTAAAGTTCTGTGGCGGGCACTATCCTGGATTGCGCCATGCACTCGATTTCATCTCAAAAAGTAGTTGCTCGCATGTGATGTGTATATAATCCCGCTTATGCGGGCTAACCGCTACACACAAAGAAGGGCCTCAAAACTTACCCCAGAATGCGCCACGTACTCAATCTCATCCACTACATTGTGAGATTAGATGAATGTTATTTTCCGAATTCTTAGATCTTCATTTCGTTTTTAAGCGCTTACTGGCTTTACGTGTTCCCTCTGCTCTCAATATCCCATCCTCTGTATATCAAGTGGAATCTTTGAACAGTTCTCAGCAGGCATAGTGGGCCTATTATGTGACATTTTCCATTTTCAGAGGACAGATGTTTGCAGAAAGCTGTGAAGATAGCGAACAATTTCCTTCACTGTCGTAGACTACGGTCACTTGTCTGTAAGGATTATATGGAAACCTTGGTCGCAGGTGAGCGTTTCTTCCGTGGTGTGACCCCAAACATCACCCCTTGTCATGCCTTTGCCCCCTATTACGTGACAAGTCCCATTTTTAGAGGAATGTTCTTGGGCAGACACAGCGTAGTGTGAAGACTTTAGAGCGAAGGATTGCCTCTCGACCTGTTCGGCTTAGTCACAGTACTGGTTACTTGGTCTGAAGGGAAACCATGAGTAGGGAAACGCTCGCACAGAGCACGAGAGTTCGCAGGTGAGCGCTTTTCCGTGGTGTGACCCCAAACATCACCCCTTGTCATGCCTTTGCCCCCTATTACGTGACAAGTCCCATTTTTAGAGGAATGTTTTGTAGAAAGCTGTGAAGGAAGCGAAGAATTTCCTTCACTGTCGTAGACTATGGTCACTTGTCTGTAGGAATTATGTGGAAAACTCGGTCGCAAGTGAGCGTTTCTTCCGTGGTGTGACCCCAAACATCACCCCTTGTCATGCCTTTGCCCCCTATTACGTGACAAGTCCCATTTTTAGAGGAATGTTTTGTAGAAAGCTGTAAAGGAAGCGAAGAATTTCCTTCACTGTCGTAGACTATGGTCACTTGTCTGTAGGAATTATGTGGAAAACTTGGTCGCAGGTGAGCGTTTCTTCCGTGGTGTGACCCCAAACATCACCCCTTGTCATGCCTTTGCCCCCTATTACGTGACAAGTCCCATTTTTAGAGGAATGTTTTGTAGAAAGCTGTAAAGGAAGCGAAGAATTTCCTTCACTGTCGTAGACTATGGTCACTTGTCTGTAGGAATTATGTGGAAAACTCGGTCGCAGGTGAGCGTTTCTTCCGTGGTGTGACCCCAAACATCACCCCTTGTCATGCCTTTGCCCCCTATTACGTGACAAGTCCCATTTTTAGAGGAATGTTTTGTAGAAAGCTGTAAAGGAAGCGAAGAATTTCCTTCACTGTCGTAGACTATGGTCACTTGTCTGTAGGAATTATGTGGAAAACTCGGTCGCAAGTGAGCGTTCCTTCCGTGGTGTGGCCCCAAACATGCCCCTCGTCATGCCCTTGTGGAAAGTTCAGATTTTTTGCATTTCCAGATGAACTCGCAGACCTGAAATGTGCCCCGTTAGCTTCCCCGTGAAAAATGCTATCGAATGATATGCATTACTTCCCCAGTTGAAACTTTGGTTTTTCACCGTTTTCAGCCTTCCCCTATTGCCGGATTGGGCACTATCCCACGATTACTGCCCCAAAATCTCAAAGTTTCATTTTTCGTCGAAACTTTGTCTATTGGGGTAATTCGATGCCCTGATTACGAATATGACATTCATTTTTGATGCTGGTGTCATTTGGCGCCAATTTGGCGCCACGGCTGTTTTCACCAAATCTGCTGAAACTTCGTCATTTGGGGTTATTTGGGGTCCTGATTACGAAAACGACACGCCATTTGGCGCTTTGGCGCCATTTGGCGCCACGGCTGTTTCCACCAAATCCGCTGAAAACGTGTGTATAGGGGTTATTTGGGTCCTGATCACGAATATCCAGGCTCATGGATCGTTGACATGAATGGCATAGTGGCACAGACATCAACCCCATGGATCGCAACCAGTAAGTGCAGATTATTCAACTTGAGCGTCTCGTACACGTCCTTCAAGGCTAAGCCCAGTAGCTCTCATTGACGATTGTGTCGCTAAAGAGTAGCAAGAGCCATCGTTATTCTCCGTTGTCGAAAACGTGAAACATGCTTCTGGCTCCTTCCTGTCGTGGGAAAGTCTCCGATTCGATGACCTTTTCCACGGTCTGACAGTCGGCGCTCTGAGAAAGGTGCCTAAGAGTACGCTCTGACTGTGAAGTGTTGTTTGTGACACCACATGGCGCCGGCGTCAAGACTGGATGTTATATTCGTGATCAGGACCCCAAATAACCCCTATACACACGTTTTCAGCGGATTTGGTGGAAACAGCCGTGGCGCCAAATTGGCGCCAAACGGCGCCAAATGGCGCCAGCGCTAAAAACGGGTGTCGTTTTCGTAATCAGGACCCCAAATAACCCCAAATGACGAAGTTTCAGCAGATTTGGTGAAAACAGCCGTGGCGCCAAATGACACCAGCATCAAAAATGAATGTCATATTCGTAATCAGGGCATCGAATTACCCCAATAGACAAAGTTTCGACGAAAAATGAAACTTTGAGATTTTGGGGTAGTAATCGTGGGAATCCGGCAATAGGGGAAGGCTGAAAACGGTGAAAAACCAAAGTTTCAACTGGGGAAGTAATGCATATCATTCGATAGCATTTTTCACGGGGAAGCTAACGGGGCACATTTCAGGTCTGCGAGTTCATCTGGAAATGCAAAAAATCTGAACTTTCCACAAGGGCATGACGAGGAGGCATGTTTGGGGCCACACCACGGAAGGAACGCTCACTTGCGACCGAGTTTTCCACATAATTCCTACAGACAAGTGACCATAGTCTACGACAGTGAAGAAACATTCCTCTAAAATGGGACTTGTCACGTAATAGGGGGCAAAGGCATGACAAGGGGTGATGTTTGGGGTCACACCACGGAAGAAACGCTCACCTGCGACCAAGGTTTCCATATAATCCTTACAGACATAGTCTACGACAGTGAAGGAAATTGTTCGCTATCTTCACAGCTTTCTGCAAAACATCTCCTCTGAAAATGGAAAATGTCACATAATAGGCCCACTATGCCTGCTGAGAACTGTTCAAAGATTCCACTTGATATACAGAGGATGGGATATTGAGAGCAGAGGGAACACGTAAAGCCAGTAAGCGCTTGAAAACGAAATGAAGATCTAAGAATTCGGAAAATAACATTCATCTAATCTCACAATGTAG
>MU883210.1:0-13526 GCA_036418205.1 Ostertagia ostertagi
TTTTTTATATCTCGCTCGCTCAATTTCTGCTTTCTTTACCCTATTGTACATTTTGCCTGACAATTTATCTATGTTGGTGGGTTTGACTGGACATCGTCCTGCTGAAACCCTCGATGTAGGTCAGATAGACTCTAAGTAAGATTCTTAGTTAGTTTTCTCATGAACTTTAAATAACCGACCTGTTCAGTCTACGTGCAAGTGCATAGACAGAACAGAACACGTGCCAAATATGAAAATTCCTTCGCTTCTCGCTCACGTACTTCTGGCAGTATAAAAAGTGGCGCAAAATAACCAGCGATGATACCGGTTACGGCATAGAATTCCAATGGCGAGTTGACGCGAATTTGAGAAAAAATTGTACAGTGCTACTTGTTTACCAAATTTAATCTTCCTAATGCATTGTATCATAATCGATTTTAAATATAGGTTGATCAAAAAATTTTGCGGTTGTTGGTGTTTCAATTCTGGTTTTTTTGGATCGCTTTTCAGTGAATTACTGTCACTTGGCATAACACGTAATTGCATTTATCGTTGTATCTGAAGGCGTTGTCACTTTTATTCTGCAACAACAGTCATCACTTTTTTTTAGAAAAAACAAAACACCTACTAAAAAGATGAATGAGCACCATTTTCTGTTCCATCTTAAATTGACCTGGAAGAAGCCCATGTACATGCGAAATCATAGTAGAGATTTGTAATAGCCATGCAGTTGGGCGTTTGACTTGAATCCACAACGTATACGCTCTGCTGCAAAGGTATATGACACGCCCCAAAGTTTGAGTTCGTGGCTTCGACACAAACTAAGTGCAAAAGTATCTGTTCAACATAGCTAAGCGTATAGGAGAGAATTACCTCGCAGTACTGTAGAGTTAAGAGAGATCCAGGGTCGAAAAAAATGAAAAAAAAGGTGCCGTTGCGAAACGCCGTTGCAGCTACGACATACCTCAAAGTTTTGCAGATTTTTCATTTCATAAAGTTACAATCATTGACAGTATGATGTTCTGGATAAGTAATCCACGGATACACCTTAAGGCACCACCACCTTGAGAAGCCGTTCTGACGTGTTTTCAATCAGCTCTGTTGCCTCCTTTCGAACCCATGTTTCATCGTTGTGTAATCATTCATAGGAGATCCATTGAAACACCGATTATCTCGAATATGAGGCTACGTGCACGAATTGTGGACAGATTTTCCATCGAATTTAGATAAGGTTGACACGCGGGCCAGGAGTAAATTGACATGGTAGGCTTGAAAACAACTCAAGGTGAACTCCATAATGTGGACAATAATGACAATTTCTTAGATAAGGGGATACTTTTAGAGTACATCATCTTATTCGCTAAACCGTTCGGCAACGTACAGTTTGTGCATCTTGCCACATCATCCAAAGACCGAAAGGTTTATTGGTGTCTGACGTTGCAGATAGTTCTTCTCGGCAGAAAAAAATCCCAGCCTACGTGACCGATGACAGCTACAACGAAATGATGATGACCAAACTTCCATCGTGTTTTCGAAGAGATTTTTCTGTTTGGGACATAATTTTATTGGTCAGTCCCTTTGGGCTGGCAATGCAACAATGTGTCTCACGGCTACCGTGTTAAACTCCAAATGACTAACCGCTACTGTCGGCGATGCAGAATCATTACTGGCACATTAGCAGGAAACGTACGCTGGCCATCCCCACGACACTGAAGTCGACTCAGGCTTGTTTTAAGTCTGCCATTGTCATACTTTGAAGTGACCCTCGTTTTAACGAATTCGTGATATAATTTGTTGACGAAATCTTCCTTGCAGTCTACCCTGAAATATTCGGTTCTGAGTCCCAATGGAACCGCTTCGAAGGATACAACTTGAAAGGTGAGGCACGGATTCAGGAAGCCAACAAAGTTGATTGAAAGCATGTCAGATCGGCTTCTCGAGGTGATAGCGCTTCACGGGGGTTTGTGGACCGCTTATCGAGAACACCATACCGGTTTTGCTTGTGAAATCCTGTGGTACACTCTTGAGCCTCATTGAGCAGTGGTCCTATATCATTTATCAAATTCAGGAACAGAATGCTTCATCAAGTTCAAGTCGTATCGTCTATTATCCACTCCCCATTCTTTCCCTCTCTGCACATGTAGTTGCTGGCTATATTTCCCAAAAGAAACGGCACCAGGACTTAAAGTATAGGTTTATCTTCTAACCTTTGCTAATTTCGAGTAGAGAGATCATCAGAGTGCGGTTGCAGAATTCAGTATTTGAAAATGCCAGTTCCGCACCTCTTCGGATTTCCTTCAAGTCCGTAAGCAACTGCATGGGTCTCCCTGCTGAAACTTCATTCACCTCAGCAACTGAGCAGTTGGAGATATCACCAATGCGTGGAATACTCCGCCAAGGCGACAACTCATGAATTCTCCGCTTTTTAAAAAGTTTGGCAGATACACGTGCCATTTGAAGGTTTTCGTGATGCTACGAATGACACGTGTGAGTCTGTAAAGGAACGGTTCCAGCTCCTTTTATGCACAGTTTAACGATACTGATGTATAGGCGTTGCCAAGGAATTGCAAAAGTCAGGTATAAGGCTAAAAACCATGTCTGTGGAACCCAAAAAAAAAACGGAAAGAAAAGCTGATATGGAAGACTTATCAGCGTTGGCAGAAATTTGCCCTAACTGGGGAATCACTCCATGCAATTTTATGCTCCATCAAGGAAGCTCTTGATCTTCTTGATCTCCTCTCCATCACATTTCGTTTACGCGGAACAACATTTGAAACACATGATTTGATCGAGCTCGTAGGGGTGCAACTTGCTCTCGACATCCAGCCTTAGCCCAGGGTCAACCGTCACGTTCGAACATTTTCGGGATTTTTGCGACCCCCTAGCTCTCGAGGGGGTCCAGTTGCGACCCCCTGTTTTTGTTAATAAGAGTGCTAGACATGAATCCGTTGCGCCAGAAAGCGCCGCCGCCGCAGAAAGCGTCTGCATTGCGGCGTCAGCCTTGGAGCGCGGCAGGTATCACCCGGGCGCTGGAAGAACGGGACGCGGCGAAGAAAAATTTTTAGAGGGGAATAACTTTCTTGGGACGTACTTTTTTGACTTGTTGAGGTAGATTTTGAGTGCGCTTTCAGAAAACTACAAGGATTGCCTAACTCTCCGGAAAGTACTTCTGTTAGAAGTGGAAAACCCAAAATTCTAAGAAGGCGCACCTTCAACTTTGAAGGCCCATAAAATCTTTCGTATGCGACATTTTGGAAATCTGTAAAAAGTTTCAGAAACTTCAAATATTTCTCTAACAAAACAGTATAAAAAGTTTAGTGATTGTCCCCTTTTTCAAAAAATTGTCCCGTTCGAACATTTTTCGTGCAAAAGCGAGTTTTTGGGCTTTCAGCGACCATAACTCACTTCATTTCATTTCTGTGATGCACTTTTTCATGGGGTGAAAGTACAGGATTTGCTCTTTCTAACAAGCCCAAACCGTTTTTCAAAGTTCATTTTCGAGAAAATCACACGTTCGAACTTTTTGTTCCCATAGGTTTTGTGAACGCAGTCACAATTTTTGCAGGCTTTCAGCCAATATTACACTTCCTTCAAAGAACTTGTTGGGGAGGGGCGAAGACATTTTTGAAGACTACGAGATTTCTGCTTTCTTATGTGTTTACCCGTTGTCTGGAAGAATCGTCCTCAGAAAATTAGGTCCCCGAAGAACTTTAATTTCAGCCCCGAGAAGTCAAACCTTTCATAGGGATGCATTCAACTGTTCTTTACTCCTTGAAAACACTGTAATTTGCCTAAAACTGCTCTCTGTGCATAATGAATGCGGTCTGCACAAGCAATTCTTGCCCTCGGATACGCCACGCACGCGCCTGTGGCTGGCAGTCCTCGAAATTGCGACCCCCTTCCGACCAAAATGCGACCCCTTCGTTCGAACAGTTCGAACGGACGGTTGACCCTGGTTCGGACCCTTCTCTCACCGGACCAAGTATTTCGTCTACGCATCGAGGATTCTTGACGCACACGCCGGTCCTTGTCCTACGTGCCATGTCTGGGACGCACACGCTTGGCTTCAGCAGTCTTCTTGCACGCTCTTGACCAGTGAAATGCAAGCATGTGAAGAGTATTTTGGCTTTGATACCTGTTAACAAGTTTAAAAAATATATTTTGCAAATAAGGTGTCCATATTTAACTGCTCACGTACACAAATATGCTCTTGAAGAGAACCAATGTCTTCAAACTGGACCTAAGTTAGTAAAAGAGTGACCACTTGGGTAGATTGACTGCTAAAGGCTTACAAGAAAAGTTTGGAAAAAAAATATTTGCCTGTTGGCGACTTCCTGAAAGTACCTTAGTATCTGTTATGAAGCACAAATCTTGTGGGATGATTTCGAGACCCTCCAAGGGAGGGGAGGGGTCGTAAAATTTTGAAAATCGATCCAACGTGAAGGTTGACCCTGTTTCCAACTTCTTCTAATAAATAGTGCGCTCCAATTTATTTGCAAAATCAAATCGAGGAGAGGGAATTCAATCCACACCACTATTTTAGGTTTCAACTTACTTGAAACGTGAAGTGTGTCACATAGTCCATCAATTGTCCTTGGTTATTGCACAGAAAGATAATAGCCTGAGCACAACGCTCTACTTTCGTTCTCCTTGTGCAAAGAGTGTCACGTTGGTTGGAGAAGTTGGACTCAACGTGATGATTGCGGGTTTTTTTCTTGAAGGAAACTAACGATCCCATTAGGCTGGTTGCGCAACAAGAACGAACAAAAGAACGAACCGTCGTCCATTACATTCTCGTCATTCGTTCTGAACGTTTGAGAGATCACGTTCATCTTATTTTTGCGAACTGCGACCATCAACTGTGACAGGAAGCACCCTCATGTTGTCTACCCGTAATCCATATAGTCAGGAAAGCAACATTTTATGCGATTCGCTCAATTTTTTCTACAAGGAGAGACGATAAAGGACGAAATAAAATGAAAAAAAAACAGCGGCTGAAAAATGCTGAGAAGCTCGCAGTGGCTGTTGGAGCTTTTTCAGCTTCAAGATCTAGTAGGCCTGTCTTCAACGCACAGATGAGACATTTTTCCTGTGGGGAAACTTTAACTTTTATTCTTGGCTCTTCGACAGTCATGACTTGTTCGTGTTTCATCTGATGTAGAATGAATGTCCTGTCTTCGAATGACTTATGCGAGCAAGCGAGGGAGGGAGAGGGTTCTGTACGATTTATAATATTCATAGGATCAGGAGGCTCATTGAATTGTCACGAGAGTAGATGTCAGCATGTACACCTGGATGAGCTTTTGACTTTGTGGCAGATGTCGAGGTCGATTGCAGCCCTGATGATTCTATTGAGTACATGAGGATTTTTTGTGAGCTCTGCGAGAAGTTCACCAGAAATTCAAACTGACATGAGGTTCGACAAAACTTTTGATGCCGCCTCGAGAACGTTTCCATCAGTTGGAATGGAAAGTCTTGCCAGAAAGAACGACCAACAACTCTATCACTTCGCTTTGAAACGACGTCGTCTTCGTAACTTCGAGGATCGGGCAGGCAAAGGGAATGCTGACTAGGTTTCAAACGCGCGTTAGGGGAATCGGCTTCAGCTGGGCTTAACGAAAACCACGTTTTATGGGAAACACAGGTATAGTTCTTCACGGTTCTGAAATGCGTTGCGCCTCCCGATGTACCGATAGACATGAAATCAACATGAATGAACGAATGCTACCCAAAGCAGGAGGAAACAGTCTGCATGAAGATCGGAAGGAGTCGATGAATAGAATAAAATGATTTTGTCGGTCCATCTTCTTTACATCCCGCAGGGCTTTACTTTGCCTTGCAGACACGACAGAGACCTGTTCTATACGTAGACAAACTGAACATGCTGTCTATGTTATCCATCACGCGCTGGAAAGGTGTATGGCATCTTGAAGTTTCCCAATACATGCTCATGCAGAAAGAAGAAGCGCGGCAGCCGGGGCACTCAAAGTCTTGAACATTCGTTATTAACAGTCCTTCCAGTTTTTTGAATTGTTTACCGGAACAAATGCAACTGTTTCTTTGATTTATGCGTAAGTGGTGGTAGGTGTCAAAAACTAAAATTGACAACATGAATGGATTCTTGAGCGTGTCAGTGTGTACCGTATATGTATGGGGATCTGGGTTACATGGCGAAAATGGAGTTGGAGGGAGCCACTCCATTGTAATCTGCGTATCTAACGTTAACACAACGGAGACTGGGACGATGGCACCCGATGTCGGGCGACAGCCCAAATTATTGAAATGCTTGGATTTTTTCGCTTTACTAAAGTCATCTCTAATTTTGAAGCGCTAACCAATCATTTATTTCACTAGGCATTTTCAAATGTTTTGCTTCATTTCCGAAAATAACCATTAAACGCAACACAACGCTATTTAACAGTTAGGTTGGGTTTACTTGATTTCCGTGGGCGTTTGGAGGCTCATTTTTCCCCCAAAGTACTTACCGTCTTTCTCACATTTCTATATGCGACTAACGACTCACGGCTACTAGTAACCGGCTTCGTTCCGTCGAAAGCATGTATATGGCCCACATCAGCTGTCGCAACAGCCATCAAGGGGGCCGTATGCAACAAGCCCCGAAGGTCTTCGGGGATATATCCCCGAAGTCGTATGCAACAAGCCCCGAAGGTTTTCGGGGATATATCCCCGAAGATCGTATGCAACAAGCCCCGACGATCGTCGGGGACATATCCCCGAAGTCGTATGCAACAAGCCCCGACGATCGTCGGGGACATATCCCCGAAGTCGTATGCAACAAGCCCCGACGATCGTCGGGGACATATCCCCGAAGTCGTATGCAACAAGCCCCGACGATCGTCGGGGACATATCCCCGAAGTCGTATGCAACAAGCCCCGACGATCGTCGGGGACATATCCCCGAAGTCGTATGCAACAAGCCCCGACGATCGTCGGGGACATATCCCCGACGACCTTCGGGGCTTGTTGCATAGGGTCGTCGGGGAGGATTCGTCGGGGATGAATCCCCCTAGTCTCGACTAGGGGGATTCATCCCCGACGGCCTCCAAACGTACGTGTTACTTGAGCTAACTCAGTGGTCAGTCAGTTGGACTGTCGACGCGTAAGCGTTGCGGTCCAGCCGACCTCGGTGATGAAACGATTTTACGTATATATCCCACCCTGCGCCGGTGCAATTGCGTACCGCAAGCGATTACAGTACTCTCACGGCTAGTTCCGCTATCGTTGGCACCCTGTTTTCGATTGAATAACTACGGGTAGAACTTGTGATGAGAGGAAATAATAAGACTAGATGACTTATATCTAGTCTAGCAGTTTTTTGCATATATCTTCGAGACGTCAGCAGTGAATATTTGTGGTAGTGGATATAAAAAATTCCTATCTCCTATGCAGCAAAAGTGGAAGCGAACACTGAACATAACATTTGATGCAAAATGATTGGAATCGTGGAGAACAGTTTTCCCATTTATAGCGCAATAGTTAAGCTTTTGCTCACAGCTTACGTAAAGAACTGCTATTATCTTCCAACGCAGAAGCTGTAAAATCCCACACAAGGTTGGCGAATAAAAGCACCAAGTCATCACGCTCCTCCCCGCCCCTGCTGGTCCCCCTAGTACTAGGCTGTGAGTCTAGGGGGATGTGTAAGCAGTTTTCATTACCCTCAAAGTTCACCCTCTTCTCCAAGGCTCAGTCAGCGTGAGCATGCCCCTTTTGAGTACACTAGCGCCTCAAGAAATTGATTCGCAACGGTAACGCAAACGCTCCTGTAAGCGGATTATCTCCAATGGAACTGAATCACATTTTACGGCATCTTTTACAGAAAGAATGAACATATCCCGTGCCTATCATCTACAAGTATGCGCTCTCACTTTCAGCACAAGTCATCCTCACAAGGATACCTCCGTATCAGATTTCTATGTCTATGGAAATATCTACAATGCTAATAAATCAACTACCAACTCGAAAACAAGGTGGCCGTGAGACGCAACTACTAAGCAGTTCATGATGAAAACTACCTCACGAATTAGAACTCTCTCTTCCCTCAGGTGCCAAGTAAACTTCGTCCCCTCGAGTCCCTCACTGCACTGTACAATGCATAATGGCATCAATGATTGTTCTAGTGCGGAACAATATAAATACCCTAGCACATTACCCTATTTTGCATGTTAAGAAGAAAATGACATAAGGAATTAGAGTGGTTTCCAAGCGCGCAATGGTTTTCCAACGATATGTAGAGCATCTGTCGGTACCCGTCACCTATCCGAAAGGAGAAATGCATGGCTCAACTCAGTACAATATTCGGAGCTGTGCTAGTTATGAATTGATTAGCTTCCCATTTCCTTTCATCACGAGCCCCGCCTGTGATCATCAGTTACAAATGTCAACGCCAGTAGAACTAGGCGTGGGCGTACTGTAATCGCTTGCGGTACGCAATTGCACCGGCGCAGGGTGGGATATATACGTAAAATCGTTTCATCACCGAGGTCGGCTGGACCGCAACGCTTACGCGTCGACAGTCCAACTGACTGACCACTGAGTTAGCTCAAGTAACACGTACGTTTGGAGGCCGTCGGGGATGAATCCCCCTAGTCGAGACTAGGGGGATTCATCCCCGACGAATCCTCCCCGACGACCCTATGCAACAAGCCCCGAAGGTCGTCGGGGATATGTCCCCGACGATCGTCGGGGCTTGTTGCATACGACTTCGGGGATATGTCCCCGACGATCGTCGGGGCTTGTTGCATACGACTTCGGGGATATGTCCCCGACGATCGTCGGGGCTTGTTGCATACGACTTCGGGGATATGTCCCCGACGATCGTCGGGGCTTGTTGCATACGACTTCGGGGATATGTCCCCGACGATCGTCGGGGCTTGTTGCATACGACTTCGGGGATATGTCCCCGACGATCGTCGGGGCTTGTTGCATACGACTTCGGGGATATGTCCCCGACGATCGTCGGGGCTTGTTGCATACGACTTCGGGGATATGTCCCCGACGATCGTCGGGGCTTGTTGCATACGACTTCGGGGATATGTCCCCGACGATCGTCGGGGCTTGTTGCATACGACTTCGGGGATATGTCCCCGACGATCGTCGGGGCTTGTTGCATACGACTTCGGGGATATATCCCCGAAGACCTTCGGGGCTTGTTGCATACGGCCCCTGGATTGTTTTTAAAGCAAAGCGTTGGGGCATGGCCCTCCCCGCGGCGCTATCGGCGCGGTACGCCCACCGACTGGCTAACCACTCGCCGCAGGTCTCTAGCCGTTTAGCAGAGAGAGCGTTAGCGTTGAAGAGGGCAGCACGATGAGAGTCGCATCAATGCGGAAATCAACGGGCAAGGAAGGGTCCCATTTCTCGGGTTCTGGCCATTTTTCTTTTTTTTCTTTCGTGCGTCGCTGACCACGTCACTACCTTGATCTAATGGGCTGACTTTTCATCGTAAACACCGCCTTTGAAGTATCATATCAACTTCGCAAATCTATTCAACATTCTGCACAGTCAGACCTCTTCTCCAGTAATGGCTAAATGGCTCAAAAAGCTCAGATCGCACTTTTCAATTGACATCGTTCTTGCAATTAAATAACGGTCTGTACTCAACGGCAAGCAAAAAGCAAAAAAATTTACATTTCAAGATTTGTTCGCGGATTTCTTGACCATCCCGGTAATGTGGAAAAGAATGCTGGTGAAAATGATTGAAATCAATGTTGAAAGTACGATTCGAGCTTCTGTTTCGTTACTGGGAGAAAAGCCTAAAACTTAAGTGTAGTAATAGCGATTTACTAGGCTGACTGAGTGCGCTCGAGGTCTAGATGCTTAAATTACAAACCATCGAAAAAATTCGCAGTTCTCACCATTTCCGAAACGACTTATGTTTTGTGGTGAGCAAACCCGTGTGAGAATTTGCGCCACTGCCGTCCTATAGATGTACTCGGCACGGGTTGCTATAGGTATCAATGGAGACCCATTAGCTTACGCCGAAGGTATTGATTCGCTCCTCCATGCGGAAGCTTTCTCCATAGCTTTGTTGTAGAATATGTTCGTTGTTTTGTTTTTCCCCATCAGCTCTGTCTTTGAGTTTTGTTGAACATGGATTCCATTCGATGTATCTCATTCATTAAGTCTATATGTATAAAGAAGTGGCACCCTGAGCGAAGGTTTTTTATGCTTCGTGTCATGCATACCAACGGGCCTTCCGATACGCTTCTCGCTTATCCATACTTCGTCCATTCCTTCCGAGGGTGAATGCAACTTCATTTGTTTGACATGTGGTCCGTGCTGAAGGTAACCTGTGTTTATTGGAACGTGAGTGGTGACAAAAATATAATGGAAGGAAAATTATTTCAACATCTGGCGCCATTATACGTCGCACGCAGTTAATTTTATTATGCAAATGTAGTGGCTACTTCCTGAGGAAAGCATGATGAGATCGAACTGAAAATAAGGCGAATTCGAAGGCAAATGTGCTATTCGATAGAGGGAAATTTCGGGATAGCAAAAGTGGAGTAGTATGAGGTCAACATAAGGAACAGCAGGGGATAACTGACCCACTAGCTGACCCAAATGAAGAACAGAGGGAGAGAAGCCGTCGAAGTGCCTTGAATTTCGCCCTTTTCCGGAATTATAGAAGAGTTTGGGAGACAAACAATCTGAGTAACATTGAATGGCGAGGCGGGACGACGACAGCGAAGATTAGAGAGCACAGCGGATGTGAACTGATAGATGCAGCAGCGGAGGGTGTGCGATTACTTGAGGTATTCATGTTTGCATATTCTAAGTCCTAGCGCTCTTTCCACGCGTTTTGGGACGCGGGTGTTGTCCTCCCTCTGCTGTTGCGAATCCAGCAACATTATTCTCAGAAGGGATTGATTAATGATACAATCGCGGAATGTTAATAGTTCTGTTTTTTCTATCATTTCATGTTATCTTTCAGTGAGAAATCCGTTCAGTTGCGACAGCTTGACTTGAATCAACAACCGGAACAGACGCTGAACTGGGAGGTATTCGAAACTCAGAAGTGAGTTTATCCTTCCCTCATATAGTATTTCTTTCAAAGTAACCGTGTAGATGAATGGTTAATCCTAGTGATACATTTTCACTGTAAGAGGGCTGTGAAGAGTGAGTGCGTCTCAGCGGATTTCCTCGTGAGAACCTCTGCGAGAAAGGGTCGTGATTCTTGAATCAGCAAAGAGTGCCTCCATTACGGGTACTTTTTTTTCGGGGAGTCTCAAATTGCATCGAAAGTTGCTACCAGGTGGAATGATAGGAAAAGGGTTTTGTTGGAAGGAGTGGGTTCGTGGCGTGCTTATCAGTTACAGAAAAGAGATTGGATTCAATGTTCTCAATTTTACATAAAATTATGTTTGATGTTTTGGTTTCATTATTGGCAGTTTCCCTTCTGGTAGAGCTCTCGAAAATTTATGTAGGCAAAGAAAACATAACTGAATTCCCAGAACGAAAAATGTACTTCGCAAATGAACCTTCAGGAAGCAGATTCAAGAAGCCCTTAACGCACAGACCTATCACCAGTTCAGTGCATACGCTCAACAACAATTTCCGGGACAGCCTGAACAGGTATGGTAGCATTTCCGTTATGCGTGTACAAATCGAGTGTTGTGCCGAGAGGTTTGTAGAAAAAGAAACACAAATAGAGCCTAAAAGTTTTGACTCAGTCAACTTAATCGTAGCTTTGAGTCAGGAAGCACCTTTGTGCAGCATGGAAGAACGAGCAGCACTTCAAGCAGTAGCTAGAGCCCAAAGGAATCGAGATGTGGCCTTTTTGTGACTAAAGGTGCGCTCGTTGCAGCGCCCTGGGGCTGCCAATCCTTTCTGAGCTCCGCCTCCGCCTGTGCTCCGCCCCTCAGCAGATCGCTGTTCGATTATCATTCTGATAAGGTATGCCACTTCGAGCGCGTATCCAATTTTTTCTCATGGAATGCTATATCAATCAAGGTATGATCTCTGGTGGTATGATGGTAGCTATGGTTTAACGAGTGCCGACGACCTCTTAGTTGGTTGCCAACTCGTCCATTATCGGAGGTCAACGGGCAGAGGAAGTGGTCCCATTTTGCGCGTTTTTGACGGATTTCTTTGCTTTTTTCGCTACTAGGGCATTATTCAGCATCTTCACTTCCACTATGAGCACAACAGAATCCTATCGTAATCTCTCGCTTTAAAGCGTAGCTTTTGAGTCCAGGAGGCACCTTTGATATGCGCTTTTTCTTTTTCTTTTTCCATTTCTCCAACGAATCTCCATCGGTCAATGTTGTCTTTAGTTACCCTGATTTGGAAATCAGCATAGAATCTGTTGCCTCCATTACGAGAAGTTTTCAAAATGAATCGAGAACGAACAGGTCGCAAAAAATTTATTTACTCGCATAGCACGTTGTCACAGATTACAGTGTACATACCCATGTTCGAACCGAAATTTTGTTCACAAATGTCGTGCAGCAAAGCTCAGCAGAGCGTTATCCAATCTTTCACCTCTTGTTCGACTGCTCGGGAGATACTCGTGTCGAAGATGTACATCACTAGTTTCTGAAGGAATGTATCGTTTTACTCTGGTCAGAAAGCACTGAACTGCAGTGTGCTCACCTTGCGCGGCTGGTCATCAGGTTTAGTTTGGCTTTCTGTTGAGGGCGAGTTTTGGCGATTCGCTGAAGTGACGAGGGCGGTGTGTAGATTGCGTACCACGGTATCGTCGACGTTGCGATTCCGAGACACGTCAACCTCACGTAACAAATGAATATTCCGTAGCCATGCCAACGCCGATACTCCTTTGCTTAATGTAACAACATGACTTCATTCACCAACTTCTCATTCATTATAAAAGATTCGTTCATATATGCGCTCCGGGCTTTTTTTTTCGAATACTGTTTATTTATTTGTTTCGCTGTTAAGGGATTGTTAAGTAGATTTACATTGACGACAGCCCGTTGTGCGTGCCCCTCGGCAACTTTTTTTTGGCATTTTTCCAAACCAGCCTTACTCTTTCGATATTTCGTTACTTGTAATGGGCATAGTATTTTTTGGACCTATTGATGTAGACGCACAACCTTCTGACATAAAAAAATACCAGGTGAATCGAGCAAAACCATGTCCACCCGCGCGAAGATCTGACGCGCATGCGCGTCATGTTGTCGCCAATGTGTTAACGCCTTGACGACAGCGTGGCAACTATGTATGCCACACCCATTACATATATTTTTTCGCAAATGCACAACTTCTTCCCAAGTTTTTTGCATTCATTCTATAGGTCGACATAACCAAAAACCACGTGGCTCACAGAATGACCAAATATTCTTTAGTTTGGCAGAGGTTTTCCGGACCTTGACGAAAATATCCGTTCAGTTCATTCCTCATTTTCTCTTCATTAACGTAAACATGTTGATAAAAAGAATAATAGAAGTGAATACAAACCTAGTCGTATGGCAAGATATGTGTTTTTACTGAAACAACCACGTCCAAAATAATTTTGGAACCACTAAAGGAAAGTAAGTAAAATTTGCCTTTTCATGGCCTTAACA
>MU883212.1:0-12640 GCA_036418205.1 Ostertagia ostertagi
ATTGTATTATATTTTTAAATGCAAGCTTTAAGAGACACGATGAAGCGATGTTGCCACGACACAAGCAGGAGAATCCATTCTACCGCCTACCACGAGTGAGACAAGTTTTCAAAAAGTAATGGCAGAAATCTTTTGAAAGACTGCTGTGAGAGGGAACAACTGTTAATCAATGGCTGTAATCATTTGGTCAGACAGCCTTCGAGCACCATGTTTTAGGTCTCAATCTCTTGAAAGCTTGCTCAACGTCAGACTTAGGCCGATGTCAGACTTTGCGAATCGCGCGATTCGCTAGCGTCCGCGGTCGCGTTGCGGTACCAGCCAATTGAGTGATTCACTGGCCGCGACGCGACCGCAGACGCTAGCGAATCGCGCGATTCGCAAAGTCTGACATCGGCCTTATGGCTCTTTCTGCAGTATGAAAAGTGGTCTGCTGCTTTATTGTTCTATTTGTGTATCAATAGATAATATCATTGTAAACTCGTGCTTCTTACTTTCTTGCTCGTCATTCATGGTTCTTCTATCCCGTATTTTGAAATGTAAAGTGTGCAGGAACTCCTAATAGGTAAGAACTTTCACCATCTTCGTCTTCATATTTGAAAAAGTGCAAAATTGATCGTTGCTCCGGGGCCCATAGAGCGCGATTTGATTCGATATTGAAAGAAACTTAAAAAAGATGAATGTTCTTTGTAAGGTTTTCCAATGGCATGGTTGTTTCGATGGCGATTAAAGGACGAATTCACGCTGGAAAGGCAACCCATTTCAAATTAACTTAGGATGGTGAGTGGTACACGAAAGAAGGAAAAACCATGAGAAACGGCCCAGAACCCGAGAAATGGGACCCCTTCCTTGCCCGTTGATTTGAGCATTGATGCGACTCTCATCGCTGTGCCCTCTTCAACACTACGCTCTCTCACCTATCTAATCACTCGCCACGTATAGACCTGCGGCGAGTGATCAGATGATCGGTGGGCGTGCACTGGCCCACCGCGCCAAGATTGAGCCTTAATAGGTCGCCGAGGTCAACTCCTTCGGTGCCAATTGCGCTTCAGTCCGCACCCTTAGGAGGTCCGCGGGTCCCTCAACTAGGTGAACTCCTTCTTCGACCTTCATTCTAATCGTGAATTCATCCTTTTAGCGACGGCTCGTGGTTGCCTGTGGAAGCCGCCGTTAAAGCGAGGATTACGATAAGTTTGGACTGGGTTCATAGTGGAAGTGGAGATGCTGAATAATGCCCCAGTGGCGAAAAAAGCAAAGAAATCCGTCAAGAAGGCGCAAAATGGGACCCCTTTCTTTTGCCCGTTGACCTCCGATAATGGACGAGCTAGCAACCAATTAGGAGGTCGTTTGCACATGTTATGCTGATAGCCTCTATCATTTCAGCAAGCATCATGCTTTGATTGATCACGCATCCCATGAAAAGTTATAGGATACACTCTGGAAGTGGAATATCTCGTCACATTGGCAATCGAAGGGCGCTGCTGCTGGGGGCGGAGCACAGACCGTGGCGGGGCTCAGAAAGGAATGGCAAGCCTTGTACGCTGCAACTAGCGCACCTTTGACCACAAAAACGCAACATTTCGTTTCCTTGGGCCCCTGACTACTGCTTCCAATGGTGCATGTACTTCCACGCTGCATACGCACTTTATCGTAATCTCTCGCTTTAAGTTTTGTTTCCAGACAGCCAGAAGTTTACATTGCCAGGAGTTTACATTACTGGCAATTCAAGCTTCGACACTTGTGCTTATGGGATGTATTTCAGGTCAATCTCAATATTGTAACTGATGAAAAGCCCTGCAGTTCAATGGAGCGTGGAACCGATTTTTACGATGACCAATTATAAACGACTTCTTAACCAGATTTTATCGGGAATATATGAAATAACAACATTCTGTGATTTCCTCTCATTTTTTGGTATCATCTTCTTTCCTTGCTAATAGTACTTCAGTCTACCGTATTTCAAAAACCTGAAAAATTGTAACCTACAAAATGGAATTTACTTCACTTGCATTAATGCTTAGTTGCTGCAATGCATTAATCACCTGTAGGTATCCTTGTTGTCCTTGTTCTCGGCTCGAAACTTCATACTTCGTATCGAAACTTCTTCTTGTCTCTTCTGATTCTTCAGAAGACTCCAGTTTTTGCAATAAAAGGACGTTAAAACGATGAACATTTCACACCAGTCAAGGAGACGTTAACTTCATTCAACAAGCACTTCAAAACAATCAGCATTGGAATTGAAAGGGAGCTTACCAGGATGAATTTTTTATGATCCGGATGTAAAGCTACCAAAAGTATGCCTTAATTGTTACAAAGCGTGACATACAGCGACAATATCGGTTCATTACAATAGTTGGTTGTGAGATAGGAGCGCTACATTTTTTCAGCAAATCTGTTCATCTTTCTCATGATTTTGCACCGCCTCTCGAAGTCCTGATCGTTGATTTCCACATCAGCTGCTGGGAACCGAAAAATTTATAAGTTTCTACATGTGTACGTCAGAAAGGCGGTGTTGCCTTCATGATATTTTAATTTTGCTTCCGATTGGGTACTGATCTCATGTAGCAGCTCCATAAGTTGTAGTAGAGTGGGGCGACGCCCATTAAATATTAATTGTACTGAAAACAAATTCCAGTTCTGTGCCATTCAAATCCTTATTGTTATTACCTGTGGCATGATTCCGCCGCATTGCTGGTTCTAAAGAATGTCCTTAACGAATTTGTTCCACAAGCCTTTAAAAGGCCCACGCAGTCAGACCCTCAATAAATACCTAATGAATGAGCGACTTATACGGGAAGCGGAGTGGGTTGACGGGACAGGAACTGAATCCCATTCTAGAACTCGGTTATAAAGACAAAATGAAAAAAATGGCAAACCCTTCACCATGTTCCACCTTTTTACCAGTCGCCGGTCCTTTTTCTTTCCACGCAAGAATTGTTTTAGTCCCAATTTGTATGCCTCGCGATTCCAAGCCCTGGATAAGTGGAAAGAACATCCTTGAAGCTCGGCTTCAGCTACAGCCTTTTTCACAGCGCATATAGGGCCCTCTCGAAGTCGAACATGACGTGCTTCAGCGTCACATTTTCATCTTCCGCCTCCAAGACAGCTGAAACTACAGAATCGTAATAAGGAACAAGGGTCATCGAGGGTTCCAATAAATCCTGAGCTCTTTCCAAATTGTAGTTTAGTCCTTGTCGTTTTGTTATCCAGAAGAGCAGCGGCACAGCGACCTAAAAGCGCATAAATATGGGTATTCCTTGGACGCAACTGTAAAGCAACAGTATCAATACAACCTCCATGGATATTATATAATTGATCATTCTTAATTTTTTATCCGGGTACACAGTGAACATGCCATCCCCAATGAGAGCGTCGAGGCCATTCCTGTATGCCATCTGCAAGTCTTTTTTTATGAAGGATCACCGACTGTAGAACGACATAATCAAGACCTGCCTTTATGATATTTTCCGAATGATAAATATATGAGGTCCAGAATTGTGGGCTTGCAAAAAACACTTTCCGTCAAGATTTAACGCGAGTCTCTCCGGCACATGTGCCATTGTGATGTTATTGTGCCCGAATCTGTTTGTTCCTGAGAAGAAAAAGATGGCAGAATTTTGGCAAATACTCCGCAGGAGGCTCGTGAGCTCTGTTTGTTTCACCTGGGAAGCACGTGGCTATGCTTGTCGTAATCGTGGAGGTGCATCAGGATCTCACTTTTTTCGATGTTGCCCGGAAATCGCAACCTCCAGAACTAATTATTCGATCGTCGATTCGTCTGGCACTCACTCGAATTCTCATCGCGTTTTACTTTTATAAGAAAATCAGGAACCCTCCTTGCGGGGTCCACTCCAGGTGTGGATTTTCGTGACGCAATTCTTGGTACTTCTGTACTTTTTCTATCAATTTCAGAAATCCTTTCCATAATGCGAAATAAGATCGCAGTACTTCGTAAAGTTTTCTTTTACTTTTCTCCTTCGTTCACTGAACTGGGAGACACACATGGGGTAAAGAGCAGGGATTATTTTCAAACACATTGTTATCGAGAACCTGTGTAGAGTAAATAAGAGCATACGCGATGCGTTTCCCTTTAGTTTTCATTAGCACTGACCTTGATCATCGTATTTTTCTTACTACTTTCAAGTCAACCGCTGCATCTGTACACTTTTCCTTTCTTATTGCTTCTCAGATAATGAAAAATATAGCATAACGATCTACAAGGAATCCGATACACGAAGACAGGATTTTTGCTGTACTTGCTGGATCCATAACTCCGTAATAACGACGTGAATGAAATGACCTGATAAGAACCAAGCAATAATAACAGCGCACACTGCCAACCAATAAATTTGAATTACCCTAATTTCCGGTAGATGAGCCCGCGCCGATATCACTAAATAGAAAGTGATAGAGGTGAAAAAAGCAGCTACACTCGCAGCCTATCAGTAAATGCAGCGTTCGTACATTACAACAGATATATAATAGGATTTATAGCGTAAGAGACATGAAATAGAAGAGGTAGAATCAACGGCTCCGAAGACGGACGCACCGTCCGCTGCCCCATAAAATGCCCTCTGGCTCGCTCCTCCTGCCTTTCCTTCCAGCTTGATTTCGGTGTTGAGACCTAAAACATAGTGCATCGAAGGCTGTCTGACCAAATGATTGCCGCTATGGAATTATGCAGAATGCTAAAAATGCAGTTCTACACTTATTATCCTGCATCGCATCAGACTGCAAGACGCATAAATCAGACTTCTGTAAGGAATTAATCAAAAAGAAAAATGTGAAGAAAGGAGAAATGATCTTGGAAGAGCGATGAAAGCGCGGTAATAGGGAAAAGTTCAATGTCAATTCGAAAAAACCAACATTGTTCGAGGTTTCAAAGAGGCAATAAAGTAAAAAAACGGGCAAAACCCGGATTCGGGGGATACGCGATGGCGCGCACTGTTTTCGTCTGTTCCTCCAAAGCCTACTTCCGATGGCGCGTATTTTGAAACCGCCACGTGACAAAAGAGTAACTGTCCCTCTGAATAAGCTTTGGAGGAACAGACGAAAACAGTGCTGCGCCATAGCGTGCTCCCCCCAAACCTGATCAAAAACGGTAAAGATCTGATCGCACTGAATGGTGAAATTTAGCAGCACTTATCCGAATGCGCCCCATTACAGTTGCATGCAACGCAGCCGCGCGCACATCAGCTCGCAATTTCCGGCTTGTGATGTAATCTAGGTAGTTTTCTGGAAGCGGACATCAAGCACTTTCCAAATCTACCTGACGATCAGAAAAAGTATATTTCCAAAGAAATTACGTCCTCTCCAATTTTTTGCCTGCCGTGCTAAGTCCCTTCGCCGCCTGGGTGATACCTTCAGCGCTCCTAGGCTCAACGCCGCGACGCAGCCGCCCCCTCAAAGAATTCGAAATTTCCTTGCATATTTCATCTGGTTCTGAGCATTAATTTTGAACGAGATTCAATTCTGGACGCTGTTTTGTTCATGAATGGGAAGGGGAACTGAGTGGCATCACCCATGAGTCTGTTACGTCCAAGATTTGCTTTGTGATCAGTTGCTATGAAGTGCTTCTTCATGTTGCTTCGAAAAGGTGTGGTCATCAGGGCTTGGAGGCGATCCGCCGTTGCAGAATGACAATCACGGTGATGAAAAAATCGCTGCAGCTTCGACACCAGAGAGAGTAATCCGCTGAAGACTCCGCTACTCACCGTACTTTATTGATATCTAATGCATCAAGACGTGAACCCCAATGACGTTTAGTTTTGCAGCTGGGTCCTCTCGAGAGGGGGAGGAGATCGCAAAATTTCAAAAAAAAGTGCAAACGTGACGGTTGATCCTGAACCTGGCTGCCTCAGATCTATGCCGTCTTGCAGGATTCCACTCAAAGAAATTGACACACACGGCACCTCACGCGTACGAGTTTAGACAACACCACCCTTTAAGATTCGTAAGGCCTGAAATGGCGTCGACGCTCAACGTCAACGTAACGCTCATCTTCGAAGCATTGAAGGCATCCTTCCTCAACATGAATATGTCAGCTGTGATCATTAGAGATAGCGCACAAAATTTCACGCGCGAAGACTCAGTTTCCGAAGAGAAATAATTTTATGAAAACCACATTTTATGGACGCTCGAGTATAGAACGGGCGAAGAAGGGGAACGCATGAAGAAAGTGCGCATTTGGGGAGAGGGGTACGGCTCCTATCAGGCGGCGCATTGAAGAACCGGATTAACAGTTGACGACAACGCGCGTTTTTGCTTCTGCGCCCCGTAGGACAAGGGCGATTTTGCAGGCAGGATAAAAATCGTGTCGAGACATGGACTCATCGGAGTCTTGATAAGACCCCTCTATCTTCAATTTGATGTGACTAAGTTACGAGTTCCATCAATGTACAGCAAAGCGTTCAGCTTGGTCTTGTAACTGGGCAGCGCGATATCCGTGTTAGATTTGTCAAAACACTCACACCTCTAACGCCGAATGCTACATCTCGATGAAGAGTTCATCCCTATTTCATGAGTTTTGCAGCGTATGAGTATAGTTCGAAAGAACTGGATTTGGGCACTATGAGCAATAACTGAAATTGTACTTAATCTTCTACCTGCAGGAGAGGGGTTACTCGAAGTGTAATTTCTTAATTTTGCTAAACTCTCGAAAGAAAGAGGATCGTTCTGGCAAGCGGAATCTTTGCGCTCTCTAATAGTCTGTTTAGCTTTCTTCTTCAATCTCTAGCTAAGGAGAGGATCTATCGAGGATCTATCGAGGACGGATCTCGGCCACCTGAAAAGCCGCCCCCTTCTTCACCATTGCAAGTTAGTTCGATGGCAAGTTTCGAAATGTGTCTAGAATAAATTCTTCCGGCGTAAGTGGCAAGGAAAAGGTCAGTCGTCATCGTTCGATCTCGTCTCAGCATAGGCCATACAGCCGACCTCCACTCAAGTTGTAGAATCTAGTGAAGGGTGTTTATACATATAGAATGATGACCTGTTGACAGAAACTGTACCGTAGAAGAATTTCGCAACTCTTTTAACCTAAAGGAACAGCTTCACTTGCCCAGGCTCTTTCCAGGACTGTTGTCGTTTTCACGACAGCGTCCCTAACTACAGTGTCATTCTCAACTGGCACACGTGGCCCCGTTCCCTACGGATACACACTTTCATCCTTTATACTGCTTTCAAATCCGTCCTTCTCGTAAAGGTAGAGGAATGGAGCAACTGTTGCAAAGAATTAATATCATGCTTTCTCACATACCCTTATTTTTCTGCTGGCTACGCCCTCTCCCTCTTACCCCTCTTATCTGCACCACGATGCCAATGACGTTACTGACCCCATAAGTACGACCCCCGACCAAGGTCAACCGACCGTTGTGCAACGAACAAGGAGGGGTCGTTTCCGGCCGAAAGAAAAGGGAAAGGTCGCATCCAGAGAGACGAGGCCGCAAGAAGTCGTGAAAAGTGCAGTGTCCGGCAGTGCACTTTCACGCTCTGATATGTTCCCAACGTCTGGAACCGTGCAGCTTCAGAGAGATCATTCACCAGACAGAGCGTCATGGATCCTTCGCGCATGGAGCATTAATAACTTCGTATAGCATACATTATACGAAGTTATACGACGGACGCCGCTTTCACTTGACAGCATATAGATCAAGATTACAATAGCCAAAACTTCGTTACAGCGTCGTGCAAATGGTCTGTCTCCGATGATCGAACATTCCTGAAATCTCAAGGAAAACAAAATGTAGAGCACCTTTTGTGGAACTGAAACAACAGTACCATATAACAGTACAATGCAACTCAATCACGATACTAACACCTTCTTCAGGAAAATGGAGGCTTTCAAATGTAAGTGCGACTTCTAACCAGGGTCAACACTATCGTTGGTACTTCTTGGAAATTTTTTACGACCCCCCCTTCATGGGCGAATTGATACTACCCGACTCACTCCTTGTTGTATCCTTCTATTTTATAAAGCGCTAACTTTGTGTGTCGGTTTGTGTATCTGTATGTGTGTGTGTGTGTGTGTGTATGTATGTGTGTCCGTCCGCAAAATGAAGTGAGTGAGAAGGAAGCTCATGGGATAAACAAACCGCTAACAAATCGGGTAGCTTACAGGATTTGAGATATCAATGTTTTGTAGCAGGATAGTTGTGATAACACTCTCAGGGCTATATAAACACCTGCTTAGCACACTTCCGTTCATTCCACATGGTGCTGCAGTGGCAGCTGGAGGGCAGTGGAGAGAGGAAGGGAGGATGAGGAAGGGAAGCGAAAAATCTACCGTCATATCATGATTGTGTCCCTTCTACTGTTGAAACACCATTGTGTTGCATACGCGTCACTTCCACGAGGTGTTGGTGTCACAGGAGGAAGGGACCATAGCGGAGGATAGAAAGCTTGCGCAGGAAAGGAAGGTCCCGGCGGTTGACGGGGGACTAATCTGGTACTTAAAATACTGCGTATAATACTCAATTCATGCACACATTTTTATTTTTCTACTCTTCTTCAACACAGAGCACCTACAGCGTAGGTGCGACTACAACTACAACTACGTCCAAGCTCCGCCAAAGGCTGGTTTGCTTACCTCAGGACTAAGCCTTGAAGAGAGGACGGATCTCTCAGGTCCGTCCTCTCTTGGAGGCTCCAAGGCTTGGTTCTGAGGTAAGCATCAAGATGAGACGGGCCGATGGAACTTGGGCGCTCATCCGATAGGGGGGGGGCTATGTGATGCAAGTTCAAGTGGAAATGAAAAGAAATGGAAACGCGCATTGATCGCGTTTGAAATGTGGTGGATCGCGCCCTGGGAACGGTCGTGGCAATGGGGCGCGTTTGCTGATCGATTATTGGTGACGAATGGGATATTGAAATGTAAACAAATTTTTTCTTCTTAAATTTTCAGGTTCCTCGGAAGACGGGGTGGATTTTGGATCACCGAGGCTAATCCTTCTTATGTAGAGCGGATTTATTCTAAAACATTCTGGAATGAATAAGTAATTGATCAAGAAATGGAATTGCACTACAATTTTTACCTTCCACTTTCTAGCCCTATAACTTTCTTCGTATTCAAGGTTTTGCGGCGAAGTGATTTGATTTGAAAAATTCAATTATTTTCTCTCCATTCATATCTAAATTTTCTTTTAAAGTAATTTAATAAAAATTTAGCACGTTGGAACTTTTTCCTGGTCAAACGCGACTTTTCAACCTTCACACGATCATAACTTCTCTCAAAGTTAGTCATTTGGGAAGCTGAACGCGCTATGAAAAACTAGAGGATTCGAGCTTTCTAACAAGTACCCTAACATTGCTGAAAGGTCAGTACTTCGAAAATTAGTCCCGTTGGGACTTTCTTGGGGGGTTCGCGGAACTATTTTTCTGAAACCGCGACTTTTCATCCTTTTAGCGATCATAACTTTGTTCAAACTGATTTATTTGGGAAGCTGAACACGGTATGAGAAACTAGAGGGTTCAAGCTTTCTAACAAGCACCCCAACATTCCTGGAAATTTAGGACTTCGAAAATTAGTCCCGTTGGGACTTTCTTTTGAAGGGGCATTCTTCAAGTCATTTTCTTAAGAACGTGGGTTTTTCTAGGTTTCACAGGCCGCAACCTCCAGGGAAAACAATATCGTTTTGACCATAGGATGTGTTAGAATGCTTCGAGCACGTGCTTGCAGTGGCATACCCTGCTTCGGTGTGCGCCATGTCTCGGCCGCGCTTCTGATTCGCTGATTCGATTGAAAGGTCATTTAGAAGGAACCGGATTACAGATGCTCTACTATCAATTTTCTTGCGTAAACAAAGTGGTGAACCATGGTTTCTTAGGCAGTACTCCAGCTAAAAATTAGTTTCATATATGATTTCGTGGGTGGACACATGTCGCTTTTTTTGAACGATGCTAAATGTCTTGCAGCTACTGTTTACCTTCCTCTATCATGTTCTTTCTGAAACATGCTTGTGTATGGGATGCATATTGAAGTCTTATTGAATTTGGAAGCAATTTCGAGATGCCGATCCGCCGACCAGCGAGATAGTACGACCCCCCCTCCAACCTAAACCAAGTACGACCCCCCCGTTGGTACTTGTACCAACGTAGGGTTGACCCTGCTTCTAACCACAGACAGGTGCATACCAGAGCAGGCGTTTCCCAAAAAAACGCCTTCTCTGTCAGCGGCCGTGAGCAGACAAACTTTCAAAGAGAATTTTGATGCTTTCAAATCAAATCTAAGCGGAACAAAGTGTAGCGAATTTGCTGAATTGAGTTCTAGAAACCCCTTAGGAAAATTGAGGCAGAAGAAGAATTTCAGGGGAATTTTACATTTTTTCGAAGAACTTCTAACAGTTTTTACCGTTCACGACATTTGAAGGAAGTTATGAGCCTTTGGAGACTGCAAAGTCGCAGGAAAAAGGCTTGAAAAAAATCAAGGAAAAAACGGAACAACGGGACTATTTTTTGAGCGAGTGATTATTTCAAAAGTTTTAGCACTTATTCGAAAGCTCTAATCTTCTAGTTTCTAATTAGCCTTAGACATCTGCAAAAAGTTGATATGAAGAAAGTTATGAACGTTTGAATGTCGAAAACTCGCGCCTTCTCAAAAATCGGACCACAAACCCCCAAAAACGGAACAACGGGACTATTTTTTGAGAGAGTGATCGCTGGAAAATCAGGTGCTTGTTTGAAAGCGCTAATCTTCTAGTTTCTAATTAGCCTTAGACATCTGCAAAAAGTTGATTATGAAGAAAGTTATGAATGTTTGAATGTCGAAAACTCGCGTGTGCACAAAAAACGGAACAACGGGACGATTTTTTGAAATATTGAACATCCACAACATTTCAAATACTTTTTAGGAAGAAAACTATTTGAATTTTTGAAATTTTGGTGTCCGGTTCCATGAGACCGCTTCTGAAAAAATATAACCTTCTGAATGGAGGGGTTTGTATTGCAACGTAATTGCTACAAGGTTTAGTTTTTCAGATTATAAAATAAGGAAATTGAGAGATCGAAAAAAACTTGGTAGGTTTCTGAAAGTAGAAATCTTTATGATTAAATCATGTATTGGTTTACGCAAAAATTTGGAAATTCCTTCTATTTAATGAATAAAACTTCATGTTGCCTCGATTCCCTCCTCTGAGCGAGACAGAGCGCGCGGATTGACCACGGTCCACCACTTCTCCATGTTGGTGACTGCCCACACATCAATGATGAGCATTAAAGGCACAACTCAGGCACGGATTTGCGGGGTAAGAGCGATCGATAACGGATGTGAGTGTGCATTGTTGAATGGAAATGGAAGAAACAGCGAAAAAAAACCCGCGATGAAGCCTAAACAGGAACCTCCACTCTTCCAGTAACATCTCGCCTAGCCTTCAAGGGGAGGTGCAACCGGACGAGTTTTCCGAACTTGATATTAACACTTTGCTAGACCATTGGAAGAGTAGATTTTGAAAATGCAAGGTTTTGCAAAATGATACAACGAATAATAACAATAATAGTGATTTAGATAGAAGAAATTCGGTCATAATGCTGATTTAAAGAAAAAAAAAAACAACAAAAAGGTTTTGCGCAGCGGTTGTGCGCACTGCTGAATCATCTGATCGGAATAACGCCCAACGACCCTACAAGCAACAATGTGGGCGGCCCTCATTTCATGCACACTCGCCTCGCAGCTGCGGCGAACCCCACAGCTGCGGACAAGTCGGCCCGTGCATCTCGTGCAGCTTGGCTTAGAAGACCCTAGCGCCTTTTTCGGGCGCTTTCGTTGCACGGGACTGTTACGTTCGTGATTGTCTGCTGGGGCACTACCTCACAGGACGAAGAGGACCGCTCACACGGATTCTGCCTGGGGTATCGCTTTAAATAATGTGAAAGATGTGAAAGACATAATAGTTAATATGGGGGGTCGTACCGATACCCTCCGAAAAGGAAAGGGGGTCGTAAAAATTTTGGAATTTGCGCAACGCAGGGTTGACCCTGCTCACGACCCACCCAAACACGACCCCTTTGTCGAGAATTTCTTCGACCGATATTCACCCTGTTTGCAGGTGCCGTCGCATCACAGCATAGCTGTGGATTTTGAGTTGTAAATACGCAAAATTTGTATGCACAGAATATTTCTATTATTGTTCAATGTGCTCGACTTATCGAGAGTTACAGTAATGAAGTGCGACCAAAATGACGTGTTGTGGTTACGAGAAAGCAAATTTTTCTTGCTTTGGCAGTTGTTACGAAATAGTTTTGCACGTGGTTTTTAGTGAAATGCCTTATGCCATACGTATAAGTTTGTATTCACTTCCAGTATTTTTTCATCTGCACGTTTACGTTAATACGTTGGCAACGATGTCGGTCAATGCTGACCGACAGCTTGAAAGTAAGCAAACTTAGATGGAACCCGCGACTTTTCTATTTCAACGTTTACTTCAGTGTCCTAACTTACTACACTTGTCTGCGAATTATGATCTTTCTAATTCCTGGGAGTTTTATTCTGAATTAGTTATCAGTGGCAGAAACGCGCTGTCAATTGAATCACAACCACAAAGTTCCCACCGTCAGCAAACTGGAAATCTCACTAAAATTGTTCATATCGACCTTTACTAATTAGGTCACCGTCAGTAGAATGTCCATTTCTAGCCTTAGGTTCCCATGATGG